>DWUN01002010.1:0-14892 GCA_018249975.1 Passova gellias | reverse complement strand
ACTGGTGAAATGTGGGGGTGTACTACACTCCTCTGCCTACCCCTTCGGGGATAACAGGCGTGATGTTACGTTATATAATAATAATTAAGAGTGTTAAAAGTAAATCGAAACTTAACTAAAACTAATTTATTTATTCAACAATAAGATTATTCTATTCTTTGAGTGGACCCTAAAATTTAAGAGCACTTAAAAACGCGTTCAGTTTGGATGGCTGCATTTCTTTATACGCTCAACTGCAGGACATTGATCTATCCTGGAAATATATTACGCCCAGTGTTCTCTACCGCGTTATTGTGATACAGATTGTCGTTGGATGGTGATCAACCCGTCTATTCGGGGGTCTTAATGTGCCTTTAATGCCATTAAAGAGCTCTAACCGCCTGAGCCTAAATGTCTTTCGCTATGAGAGGAGACCCGGTCCAGCAGCGGACTAACAAGAAGGGTGAAAAAAAAATCCACCTAACCGTAACATCGGTATCAAAACTCCCTCCAAATGTGTTACCAGCAGTCATCCGTCCTTAAACTGTTAGCGCGCAGTGCCGCTTACCTGCACCTATTGTATGTACTCATCAAACGCGATCGGCCTTGCAGCTCGAACCCTTTTCACTTATGATTACTCTTTGTCTTTACACAAGGATGGTAAGGAAGGTGATAAAGGAGACTCAAAAACTAAGAAAGAGGGTGACATGTCCGGGGATGACAGCACCAGGTCTATCTCCAGAACTCGGGAGAAGTCCCATAGATCGGATAAAGTAAGCTGAAATTGCATTATCATTACAACAAACATTGAATTATTATCAGTATTTAATAAATGTTTTTCTCTGATTGTATTTAGGACTTTCACATTATACGTAATGTATATGATATAAATATATATTTAATGTAAAATACGTCTAACACGCACACCGTGTGTGTCTACCACTTACGAAAATTGGATTGTTTAGTTAGTAGTAACTTTGAGTGCAATCTTCTCTTGGTGACCGGTGGCGAACGTTTTACTCAAATTATAAAGTTTTCGAAATGATAAACAGAATTATTTTCTTTATTCAAAACTAATGTACTTTTGTAATGAACAACAGGAACGAATGCGGCGCAGCACCCGCAGTCGAGAACGAAGACGATCGCCACGTGAAGTACTGTCCTTTTCCAAGATTTGGGTAAGTTAGTTTTTATTCATGCCTAGATTCAAGGGTAATAGTCATGATAGTCCTAAATGCCGTCGAGGCCAATTATGGACTGGTGGTTTATTATTTTCTTAAATAAATAATGCATTGCCCTGTCAAAAACATATCATGCGTCTGTATATAATTCTATGTGTAATTTCTGCTGTGTGGTTTCGGCACAGAAGAAGCACGACGCGGCGCGCGCTCGCGAGCGCTCGAGGGCGGACCGCGAGGAGGAGCGGCGGCGGCGCGCGGCCGACGACGCGCTGCGCGAGCGCGAGCGCCGCCAGCGCCAGGAGAAGCACCGCCTGGCGCTCGAGCGCGAGAAGCTGCGCGCCGAGAGGTACGTGCTCCCGGATACACCACCCTATCTGCCTCGGTTACCTACATCTACAGCTACATCACCTGCCATTCTAGTCACATTTCTAAGGAAATGAACGCGAAATGAAATAGTTCAAACAATATGATTTCAGGAAGTTATAACTTAAGTTTTCCGACGTTTAGTTATTTTTTGTCATCTCTTTTTTTATAATGTTAAATAATTTTATTTAAAGGCTTTTTGATATTTAAATAACCATATAAAGTATTCTCTAAAAAGCTATATATATTTTAGGTTGTTTTTGTGTTAGGAATGTATCTTGCAGAAAATGAAATTTCCCTTACTGTTATAGAGAAAAAATTGAACGTGAGAAGAATGAACTGCTTCGATTGGAACGTGAGCGACACAGATTGGAAAGGGAGAAGTTGGAATTGGAGAGATTGGAATTGAAAAGGGCTCAATTAAGGTTTGAATATTATCCATTGTAACAATTTTCTACACACATTTTAATGACAAATTTAGGAAATTCTAAAAATAATTATTTTTTCAATTCAATATTATGACTGGATTTTTTCAATTCTCTTGGAGCCTTTCTAACTTAAACATATTCAGTGGCAATATTTAAATATGAATATGGTGGATATTGATGTATCATGTTTTAAGTGGTTATGTTTGATCGGTGGGGCGACAGGCTGGAGGAGGAGCGGCGCAAGCGCGGCTACGAGGGCAGCGCGGCCTACCGCAAGGCGGCCAGCCCGCCGCCCGAGCCGCCCTACGAGCGGGACGCCCGCCACAAGCGCGCGCCGCCGCCGCCCATGGTACTCCCCGAACCGTACTCACCCATGCTGCTAATGTACACGTTGTTCTATGAAAGGGCCCTCCATCGTAAAACAATGAGCTGACAAAAACTAATCCGTTAATCATGCGCCAATTTTGCTTAGCGTCATTTGAAGGATGGCTAATAACGATAATGTTAGTTTTCGTTGGCTAATCGCCTATCTGCAAATACAATGTACTTTATAATCGACCAATACAATATTCAATACGATATCATTATCGAAAGCCGGTGCAAGATACCCGATAAAGATGCTAATTGTATTATAATTCTCTAACATATGTATCGTGTTAGAACGATATCGTATCGGATTACATTATAAGCTGTAATAAGTCACTAGTATTGTTACCATATTGTAATGTATAAGAGTCGTCGATTGCAGACATCGAGCCGCGGGCAGTTCGAGGCTCCGCCGCCGCCGCGCTTCGAGATGAGCGCCGGCTACGAGCGCGGCGCCGACAAGCGGGACCGCGACCGCGACTACAAGCGTGACTACCCGCGACACGTGTCCTGTGCGTACTGCACGCTTACATCATATACATGTTTTTTTATGAACTTCATCTTAACACACTGGCAGACGGACCGCCTCATGGTAATGTGGTCGTCATTGCCTATAAATATGTGCAACGCCAACTCCACCACTCTATCTATTGTCTACTATTATTTTAGCAACACAATTTCATCATTGTGGTTAGGTTGAAAATAAATAAGTAAGAGTTGAAATGTATGGTAGTCAAAGACACATTCAAGGGGAGCTATATCCTCTAGTGTATAGCAGCCGATTTAACCATTTAACAATGATGCTCTGCATGCTTTTTGTTATTATGGATTAGGACATGGTTTAACAGAATTTGTTGTAAAACAATAAGTGTTAAAAAAAAGCAAGCAGTCCCAATCACTTTCTCCTTGACAACAATTTTGTAATCCTCAACTTTAGCCTTTTCGTGAATTCGGAATTGTTTGTTTCAGCTGGAAACATGAAATATCCAAGCAATGGTAGCGCCAGTGAAGATGCCAGGCAACCAATGCCACCAGGCACAAGAAAAGAACCAAGGTCGGCAATTTAAGATTTATAGATTCAAATGTAAAAACATCATGGACATTAATAATACAGTAACGATGCCTCTTGCAGTCGGACTTACGAATCTCGCGACAATCGGTCGTATCGGCCGTCACCGCCTGTAAAGCCAGAGCCAAGAAGCTGGAGTACTTCAAACCGCTATCCTGAATCTACACCAGCCTCTAAAGGTATCTAAAACTATGTCCTCTGGTGACAATCATTTTATTGTCTGTTAAATATTATAGCTCCCAATTGTACCCACTCTATAAATTCTATTTTTAGTGTCTTCTAGAAGAAAGAGTCCTGTGTCTTGCTTTATTGTGTGTTCTAGGTATGATTTTGTTCAATAATCTATTGCTAGTGGCTAATAATCACAAAAATACTATTAGTATAAAAGGGGTGTATAACAATTACTTATCAAAATCTTTAAAAACTTACCACTCCCATATCAAGAAACATTTATCTCCCTGCAAAAACAGGTCGGGAGTGAGCGAAGATGTCTGGTGATAATAACGCAGTGTTAAAACATAACTACAATGTTCGAAGTGTGATCGAAGCGTCATCGACAAGCCACTGTGTTCACAGGTCAGACGGCGGTGCTGGGCCGTTCGACGCGCGAGGCGGGCAGCGGCAGCGGCGGCGGCGGTGGCGGGGGCGGCGCCGGCGGCGAGGCGTGGAGCGGCGCGGAGACCCGCTACGGCGGCGCATACGACACGCGATACGCGCCCGCCTACCAGCCGCCGCCGCCCGGCGCCACTTACCCCGACCGCTACGGACCGCCCGCGCGTGAATACACCCGCAAGTACTAGGCACCGACAGTACAGGTTACTATACTTTAATCATATATAAATAATCACACACATGAAATGAAATGATCGCCATCACAACCATTACCTAGACAGATGTGTTGAAATAAAAAAAAAACCTTTAAAAGACATTATTGGTTTTACAAAACAAAATATTAGTTAACAATATGTATGTCGTCATACGTAATTTAGTTAATGTCGTAACTTAACGTTTGTAGGTGGGCACTATTTTCTTGTCTATTCCATTAAAGCCCATATATTTTTGTTTCAGGTCACTTCAGGGCTACACTTAATATGTGAATAAATGTAATATAATTAAATGAATGTTGCATTTCATGTTTAAACACATTCATTATTAATAGTAACTATTTGTACTAAATGGAGTGAGTTATTCCAATTTTGTTTTATATAGTTTAAGTTAATTTGTTTGTATATGAAAATTGAGTAAATGATAATATTTGAATTTTCGGCAGAACTATAGATATAGGTTTACATAATTATTATAGTAGTAAATATAGGTTGAACACTGAAATCATTAAGTTGGCAGCACATTTATATAGTATTGTATTACTATGTTAGTATACCCACAAAAAACAGACTTCAGGTAGGTGTACCTTCAAATTGTGTTGTATATAAATAGATTTGATACGATAATCGACGTGCTACATATGATGTCGTGTGTATCGCACAGTTTACAAAACCGTAGTCTGGACTATTGTGTGAGATTTCGTTATGGAAGTGCTTTACAATTTAAAATAAAGTATACTATCTTAAGTTAAGCGTCGTGTTCTTATTGAAACCGTAATAAAACAATATGTCAGATTTGTCATCTTATTTTATTTAACCACAAAGTCGTATAACCTAAACAAACATCAAACCAGTTGTTTTTATTATCTTTCGTGACATACCAAATAAATATGTTTATCAGATCAGATCATAATGTATTTTTAGTGCAAGCAAATATGATTAAACCCTTATCAAAAATCGTATCAATCATAAAGGTTATGTCTGATAATAATTCGAGGCTCCTAATATTATACAGAATTATAATGCCATAGAATTGTATATTAAAATTATAACAAACATTGTTTTCCACCAATTAAATAGTGTTATAAAATTATTAAAAAAGAAAAATACCTTTTTTAATCAACTTCACAAACTAAACAGTAATAACTGATATTTTTGATTCCTTATTTACGATGTAAACTTTTGTTACAAAGAAATTAAAAAGTTAAATCTATACGAAATTACTATACTTTTAATGTAACCTTGAAATTGGCTAACTTTAACTAACCATTAGCACATATGGAAGGGAGGACATTACAATATTCCCACCTTATTTCAATTGAGAAATGAATAAAACTTGTTAATTTGTTTTTCTTGAAATGTATGTACTGCCATCATATACAAATAAATGCAAGCTTAATAACACCACCACCAAGTATAGATATTGGTATATTTTAATCATCAATACACTACATGTCTAAAATTAAAGGTAGGTGAATGCAAAGAGTTTACATTTTCAACAAACAATGCCGAATGAGTTGGAATTGTGTTATTACTTTGTGCATATGGCAGATGCTGGTCTTCCCAATGGTACGTATTACTTTTCAAAGGTTCTGAAATTTCCGGTTCTAGTATTTTTAAAGCATTAATGGCATCTTGTTGGCCTTGCACGGCAGCTAAACGTAGTAACCGAGTCGCTGTCACAGTGTCTTGTGTGAGGCCTCCTCGTCCTTGGCCATAATAGATGCCCAAGTTATAAAGTGCCCCAGGGTGCTGCAGGGCAGCAGCAGATCGATATAATTCCATAGCCTGTAATGAAATATTACATATATTTATATTATATTCATAAGTATTGATAGCCTAGCTGTATTAAATCCAGCCTCCAACTTAGGGCTTCTGGGTTTAATCCTGGTATGTAACTCTTGATCTCTTCCATGCATTTTAAAACTAGTATTCAAATATCACTTGTGTGAAAGCGTTGAAGCAAAATATCGTGAGAAAACTTGCACACCTCAGAGATGTTATAAAGTTGTATATAATATTTTTTGAGGTGTGTGAAGTGTACCAATCCCTCACTTGGCCAATATGGTAGACTATGGCCTAAATCCATCTCTCTATGAGAGGAGACCTGGTCCAAAAGTGGACCGATAATAGGGTTGGAAAAAATATCTATTCGATTAACATTTTGATAACCTTATTGCTTATATTACAATATGGCATATTACCATTTTTTCATCAATTGTTACACCCATACCCATTTCATAACAAAGGCCCAGATTATACAGGGCTGGAGGATGGTTTCTATTGGCAGCTGATCTGAAATGAAATGATATAAATAGTGTTTGGACTGTTACAACGCTGTGAGCATTATATGTACGGAGTGTTCAGAGAATCCAGACCCAGATTTAACATTTTGTACCCACTACAGGATATGTCTAAAATATTTTTGTGCAAATCGGTTATCAGAGCAGACGCAATTCATAAATTATTTGAATATGTGTATTCTCCTATATAGTTATTACTGGGAAGTATTGAGATATACTATATGCTAAACCCATAAACAGGGCTAATGGTTTGAAGTCTATAGGGATATAAGATTTGCGAGTGTCTTTTTAGAAAGAGAACTGCAAAACTAAAAGTTTTTGGAAAAAAATACATGCTAAGATTGAAAAGTCTTGAAATGTGTTGTATCAATGAACACTTGATATTAGTATTACCTGAGTAAATTCAGACCTTCCTGGTGCTGACCATTTTCAATGGCAGCTAGGCCAAGCTTGTTCTCAATAGAGTTCAGAACTTCTCCCAACTGATCTTGAGAGTTATCAGCACTGTTGGTACTTGTGCTATCACTTGCTCTCTCAAGTTTTATCCCATTTTGTTCATTTGTTACCAAATGTACAATAGGAGATGTGGGCCTTTGTGTTTCATCAATATTCCACAGTGGACTGTGAATTTGTCCATTTGCACTGTTTTTTATGAATTGCACATATGGATGTAGTGTAGATAGAAGGCAATTTATGGGATACTTTTTTGGTTTCTCTTTAGTATTCCTAAACTTGAGATGAAGAAGCTGGCTATGATACACACAACCCAAGAGTAAAGCACTACTCTGCAATGAAATAAAAGACAATTTCATATTGAAAAATTAACTAAAATGGAGCAAGTGTTACAATCAAATTAAATGAAATCCAAACTAAACTGAATCGATGAAAATTTTATAACTTTCTGTGACCTATCTAGTACATTGTATCTAGATCGTAGAGAGTTGTGAGATTTTCATCAATTGGGTTTAGTTGGGATTTCATTCAGTTTAGATTTAATAGATACTTTTGATATAGAGAAATGCACACAGATTTAGAATTAATACCTACCAACTGGAAAATAAATTCCGGATCATAGGTACAAACACACCACAATGCAAATACAAAATTGGTAATCATTTATAACTGACCGAATTATTACCTTTTAAAGATGGATTTCAGGATGGATCTTAATATATTGTGTACAATTGTGGTACAGTTCCATATCTTCACACTTTTTTAAATCAATTAATCCTATTTGTAGAATTATAGGACAGTTGATCTTATTTGCAATTTAAAATATATTTACATATTGCCATCCTAATAACACACAGTTGATAAAAGTCAAAACTCAGTATGAAACTGAAATTTTTATATGCTCTAAAAACATTAACCAATAAAATGTATTGAAAACACGAACAAGGGATAATTGAGACCTAATATAAGGTAAACTAAAAATAAACTAGTTATCTTACCCATGTTATGGCACTAATCCAAGTGCAATTCAGATGTTCGAAGTTGAATCGTTTGCTTTTAGCGTTATTATCGTCTTTATATGACTTCCAACATTTTCGCGGGCGGAACCAGTTGCACGGTGATACTATACGCTTGTCGGTGTCCTCGGACAAACCACTGGGCGAGTTAACAACTCCAGTTGAACTGCGTTTATCGAAATGGTTAATACTCCTCTCAAATGAATCTCTGATACGACGTGATACATATTTCCACATTATGGTTGTTCTACAGACGATATTTTGAAATAACTACACTAGGTTTCCCATTTTAAGAAATTATCATGTTAGCTAATAAATTTGATGTTATATGCCTTGTTAACCAATTATAATATTTTTTCGCTCCAGGCCAATAGGGCTAAATTGACATATACTTGGCACTATTGACAGTACTGACATAAACTCCCCTGTGGCTGTCCGCTGTCAGTGTCATATTATTTCTGCAGCTCCTGCTATCGTTATTGTTTTTGTTTGGTTTAGCATCAAATAACTTTGAGAATAGCTTTGGTTATGCTTAATATTACAGTTTCTGTAACAATAATTTACTTTATTAAACAAAATTGATAAATATGTCTCTTCACCTCATATACTGAAAAAGGCACATTTTATGTTTTATATAACGAGTAACGCTTTAAAAGCACTGATATTACTGATGCAGAAATAGAATGCATTAAATTGACATATTGCCAATCTTGCAAGCGCCAAATGTCATAACAATTTAAAATCGCATGTTAAATATCTTCAATTCAATTTCTTCGTACGAAATAATCGTTCTAATAGAAGTGATAATTATAAAAAAATAAGTTTAAACAAATATTATTATTATTATGTGCGGTCGGACCGGTTTGTAAGTACCTGCTATCTTGAAATACCTATTCTTCCACTGTGTATATAAAGTGTGAAAATTTACATCATTCTTGTAAATATTATGTAGATCCCTAGGTGATAAGGAGCTTCGTTGTGCTTGCGCTTATAAGCCTAAAGGTTCAAAAATTTACACAAAGCCAGACTGGTTAGATGAAAACAATGATGGAAAGAAATATATACCTTCATATAATATTGCTCCAACTGATGTTAGTCCAGTCTTAGTATCGGCCAGTAAATACAAGAACGCGACACATACCAATAGGATATTAAAACCTATGATGTGGGGAATCATACCTCCGTGGCATAAGGTTCTAAAAACTCTTTTCATATACTGCTTTTTTCATATAAATACTTTTTTTCATATACTTTTCATATTGCTGTATCTTTTATTAGGATGACTATAGGACACATAATTTATCAACAAACAATTGCCGTTTAGAAAACATAAAGAGCTCAAAGTTATATAGTCCAATACTGAACAATGGAGGTAGATGTATAGTTGTTGTTGAGGGATTCTATGAATGGAAGACCACTGTAAAAGCTAAAATTAAACAGCCATACTATATATATGCACCTCAGGATGATAGCACCAAGGTAAAATGTTGTATAAATTCTTATTGATGTTTATTATTTCACTTTGAACAGATTTTCATAAATATTTTAGTTTTGACAAAGTTTTTGCACAAATATTATCTGTAAAATTAAAGCTGTGGATATTGTTTCTTTTGATGGCACATTTATTTGTGGGTTTTGTGACCTTTTAGTGGGTATCTTGTAGGTATCAGAAAATAGATTCTCAAAGACATTTATAATGTTTTATGTCCCTAATTTAAATATAATTATTATTATACCAAACATCACAACAGGTCCATGGCTTTGCCGAAAGCTGCAAATGCCAAATATCTTATCAGTCTCTTCATACATACACACTGGTTTAATTGACACACAAGAATAATGGATGTATAAACAATGGATATGGATCTACGAGTATACTAATATTGCAAATGTGTGTCTGTGGTGAGCAATAAATAGTTATTGTATTCTGTGGTATTTTTAGATAGATGATCCTCAGACATGGAAAAATGAATACAGTGAGTTAGAAGGTTGGAAAGGAGTAAAACTGTTACACATGGCAGGCTTGTATAGTGTGTGGCAGCACAACAACACCGTTGTGTATTCTTATTCAGTTATAACCATGGAATCTAACAGTACACTGGACTGGTTGCATCATAGAATGCCAGCCATTTTGAACTCTCAGGATCAAATTGAAGTGAGTTATTGACTTTAATAAAAGTTCATAGTAATTTGGAATATTTTTATAAAACAACAACACAACATCACACCAGGTCCCTAACGGGGTAGGCAGAAAGCACGAGTGCCAGATATCTCTGTCCTTGCAAACCTGACGCGCTTCGTCTACATTCTTCACTCTCTTCATGCATACACACCGGTTAATATGAATATTTCTATGGTTCAAGTTAATGAATACCAATATATTTGTGTATAAAATTGAAATATTTTATCTATTGCAGGGGTGGCTAGATATTGATAATGTTGAGCCAGACCAAGCCCTGGCATATTTAAGACCTGTAAATATATTATCCTGGCATATTGTCTCAACATCAGTAAACAATTCAAGGAATAAATCGAAAGATTGTAATAAGAATATATCTTTGGAAATCAAAGATAAGACATTACAAAAACCTTTGACGGCTTGGTTTAACAAAGCATCAAAAAGAAATTCAACACCTGAAAGTTCACCAATACCTAAGAAACTTAAACAATGATATTGTGATTTTATTAAATAAAACAGCTTAAAATATTCACATGTTTTTATTATGGTGAACTTTTATAATCAATTTTTTTTCACTATTAACAACAATCAAAACAGTTTTGAACTCCTAACTCTTGTTTCCTTAATACTGTACAAGTTCTGATATGAATATCAAAATTAGACTATGAATATTTTAACTACCTTTGCTATTTGTATCACATTATTCAATGAAGGCAGAAAAAATTCTCATTTGGACAATACCATTTTCCCTGCATTGCATACTCAGTTCCATCCTATCTATAAACTTGTCTTATGCATAGAGAATTTCGGGAACAAACGGAAGCCAGTTGGATGTAGATGTCATCGCAACATAGCATTGAGGCGTATAAAAAACACGGGTCTGGCTGGTACACTCCACGTTGATGACCGTGAGTGCGGTCCAGCCTGGGGCAGTGGGTGACTGTCAAAGAACGTCTTGAGCATTCGCAGTGTAGTTATATACCCAGAGAACGACTCGCTAATTGCGCCAAAGTGCCGCTCGATGATACCTTGCCAAGTATTCTTTACTTTTCACTACTGAGAGCTAAGGGCGACTGAATTGTTGGACTCTAATTACATGTTTGTAATAGTCCACATGAACTTATAATGTTTATTCCAAAGATATCAGGTAATCGACCAGTGTTCGTAGGAGGTATTATCACAGTATAGTTGCTGTAACTACATTGGGCTATGATAGACATCTGAGACATTTATATCTGCATTACATCTACACACTCAAAGTTCCAGTACCTATATACTTGGCAGTAATTTTGACAGTATTATTGTATGTAATGTTATAAAATTAGATATTGAATATTTTAAATTCCTTGTAATCCGCCTCACATCTAATCACCTTGTGACTTTTCAAGAAATCTGATACAAAACTGTGCACCTCATATTCCTCTGAAAAATAGAATGACAAATATGTAAATGTTTGAATAACAATGTTATCTCAGAAAATTTATTCAAGCCGACAACGCTTTGGCGCATAAATAAATGATTTCAAATTTTTTTTATACAGCTACTGCAAAAAAAACGGTACGTACCTGGATATTGGCTACATTGGTATATAAGCCTAATAAGATGTTTACTTAGTGATTTAAATAATGCTTTTCCTTTTATGCGGCCCTTTATGTAATAAGGTGTCAATACTTTCACCACCCACGGCGCTATCCTCTCTTTACAGCTCAGTATAAACTCTGGGGTCTCGTTCAATGGAGACATGAGTCCTTCTTCTTCATCTTCTTCTCCAAACAATTCCACAAACAATAGTTTTATCTGTAAAGAATACAAACATAGATTTATTTATTTATGTCGATGCCATTATAGTCTGTCTTAAGTTGTTTGGTTCCAAACAATATATATTATATTCATGTACAAGGTTTAAAGATAAAATTGCAATGACATTTTAAAGTGCTTGGAGCGTTACCTAGCTGTTATGAGGTGAATGATTTATCTTTTTACACCAGTTATGAAAAATGGACTGGATGATGGGAGACTTCGCAGCCAGTTTATTAAAGTGTTAATGTAGATGCATTTTTAAGCAGTTGGTCAATGTATAACATGACGGATTTTAATGTGTAGAAAAACCCCGTGCGATGTATGTTCAAATAATAAGAAAATGACAATGATTTATGAATAAAAAAAATCACAGGCAACATTACATTTGCAAGGCATTATATATTGGCAAAGTGAAAGAGGAACGGCAGAAACACAATTTACAATAAAATGGTTTTTAAATGTATTCAGTTGCACATTAACAAGACAAAGCAAAGCAAATAATGAACAAATATAGCTATAAACAATTTCTGTGATGCTCAGCATTGAATGTACACTTTTTTAATGCCAAGTATTCATAATGTAAGATTAGTTGTAGACCTCAAACAACTTTAAACTTATAAAACATTATTTTGCAAGCCTTAGTTGTGTTATTCAACAAGATAATAATTGTATACCGCTTTAAATCTGCTCCTATTGTTTTCCCTTATTTGATCCAGCTGTTCTAATAGCTTCATTTTCAAAAAATATTCTTCACATACCCACTTACTCGTATTAAACTTTTTGATTTTCTGGATCGGTACCACAAGATTATCTGATGCTGTTCTCTCAGAATTTATTATAAGACCTGTTAATGATACCAATCTTTCATCCAATGAGTTAATCTGTGCCGAATCTGTGTGAGTTTCAATACTCGGATCCTGTTGCTCAGTCGCAGCTTGGACATTTACTGAACTTTCATCGTGGAACTCATCATACAAGACACGTTCAAATATATCATCATCGTTTCCATCACCTTCAAAAAGTTTCTGCAGCTGTTGTACCAAATCATCGGATGTTTGCGGTTCTGAGATATTTTTACAGGATTTAGCCGGGTTAGCAGACTTGTTAGTGTCTACACCTGTTTCAATATGTGTCAGGTTTTCTCGCTCATTACTGAAATTACTTTGATAAGTTGGTAAACCAATTTTGTCAATTACAATGTTTTGCTCTAAACTAACACTTCCAATGCCTGATTTATCATTTGGTGAGTTGATTGTCTTTCTGGCCCTCTTTCTTTGATTGCAAGTACATTGGCAACTGCAGTCATTCGAATTTGTTACTGTTGTTTGTGTTCTTTTCTCATTTTGAGGTGGTTTATACAAACAATCGTATAGCTTTTTGTTCAATTTCCCTGCCATAGTGTCATTTTTCAATTCTTCCACCTGTCATCCAATTGGTACATTAACATCATTTTTTAACTAAATATATAATGTAGTTTTTAAAAAGAAATTAAGAAGTCAACTGACATTGTCTCAGATTTACAAGTGATCTTCAAAGTTAACGAATACCCAATACAGTTGGGTCTCTGATAGATGATTGCTAAAGTAAATTTTTATGAGGATTTCTATATTTGGTGAACCAATCAGTCCCAGTTGCATAAAGTAACAGTCATTAACCCTTATTGCGAGGCCCCCTTGAGGTAGTTTAAAAAAAAATAACAGATCAGTTGGCCAATATCTTAGATTTCCAAACGATATTAAAGCTATGTATTAAGAATATACTAATTGATCCAGGAAGAGATCTGCGAATAACTATAGGAGATAAATAGTTGCATCCTATAATAATAATGCTCAACATACCACAGTTAGAATGTTCCTTCTGTAAATTTGTAACACTATGGACATCTGTGCAGCAGACATTTCTATTCCCTTGGCACATCTCCAGATAGCACTTGGTAAACGGTATAGGCTATTGCAAGGAATTCTTAAATTACGCTCGTAATTTGCGGATAGTAGTTTTATTATATATTCCATGTAATGCTTCCGAACCTTAAAACAGTTACACACAATATCTTTAGTTGATAATTATGAAAATCGCTTTTATTCTGTAAAATATTATGATCGCGGTAGTTACTTTATTTAGAAGAATATATGGTTCAAATTCTATATCAGGGATAGGCATTATAGTTTTGTCATATTCTTTAATATAATTTTCCATAACAACATCTTCGTTGAAATCATCTAAAGATAAGATCGATGTCATTGTAACTAGGATATATTTGAAAATAGTGAACAAAAAATAGTCGTTTATAACCGGCTTTTAACAAAAACAATCACAAACTCAGATTCTGAAATAATAACCACTGTGATATGACAGAACAGTCGTTGACAGTTGCCATAATAACAACATGAGTCTTCTTGATATTTAACAAACAAGATTTGTGGCAGATGTTTCACATTTCATTTATCGTACAGTATCAAGAAGGCACCAAAATATAGCACAGATTCTAATTTTAAAATTGGATGACTTCGATACAAGCAACATTTTCTATTACGTTTGGATGAATATTGAATATAAATGGTGGATTAATCAACAAGGTGCCACCCCATTCAGGTGATTTCACTATAGACAGTGGCGTCATCCGAGTGCTGTCCTGTGAGAAATTCACAATTGCTACGTCATTATTTATTTTAATAAAATGCAACTTTTAAAATAAAATAAAAAATACAGAATTGCTTTCTAAATAATTTTCAATAGGGCCACAGAATATACCAGGTACTTTTTATTGAGACGTCGCACGCACATAGATAAATGTAGGTAATATATAAAATGAAAATGCACATCACATCACAATACAATAAGACAATATCAGACTTTTAAAAATAAATTAGGTAAGTTCATCTATTTTTCTTAGAGCTTTAAAGCGTCTGGTAAAAGTTTTGGCCCATGGAA
>DWUN01002009.1:0-14894 GCA_018249975.1 Passova gellias | reverse complement strand
TGGAGATAGAGACATTCTTGGCGAGGGTCATAGAGAACTTCGAGGTAGAGTGGGTCGGGCCGCCATTGAAAATTCGAGCTACGACACTCAACTACACTGCACCGCCATACAATTTCATCTTCAAAGATGTTAAGACCTCGTAAATGTTCTTACGTAGTACGAGAATATTTGTACATTGCAGCTTATCACGTATTTTAGCAATTATTATATTGTACATATTATCGCTAATAAAGGCTTACATTTTTTTTTAAAATAAAGCTTGGAGTATTTTATTTACATGACATGATAATCGTAATTGTTAAAGCATAAAACCTGACAAACTTGTTAAACACCAGACAGACTTCAGTCCAATATTCTATGGGAAGTGTCGTCATCGAAAAGAATGCATAGTAAATTGTGACTTGTGAGAAATCTGCTTATTGTTTATTTAAAAAAACAGCTACACTAATACATTTAATTCAAAATAATTGTATTGATAGATATATTTAAACAAAATGCCTATAGCATCGGTGGTTCAGTGGTAGAATGCTCGCCTGCCACGCGGGCGGCCCGGCTTCGATTCCCGGCCGATGCAGAGTTTTTGTGGTTTTTTTCACTATGAATTATTGGTCATTCATTTTGCATTTACATTTATTTACTAAAAGAGTTTTAATTACATTTTCTTTTAGCATAACTAAAAACGTATACCTACGTGACACAATATAGACAGATTTTTTTTACCCGTTGTTATACAACAGGCTTATATATACATATATATATAAGTATATACCACATAATGTCATCGTCTGTCAATCAATTTTCTTTAACTTTATTTTTATCTCTTCTCCTCGGACGCCATTTTGTAGTTCATTAGTTGAAAAGCAGAAACTAGAGATTTATTCTTATAGTTACCACCCCAGGGCCGAAGCCCCCGAATAATTTGTCGGGTAAATCCCAAACATTCGGAGTTAAGTACATGATTAATCTCGGCTCCCAACTTTCGCCAAACGCTTTCCTGTTCGCTCCCTCTAATTGATAGAGCTCCCTTAAAATATTCATACGCATGGCAAAGGATTTGATTAATATTAACGAGCTCATTCTTACAAAACAAATATAATTTTACTTTGTAAGAGCACTGGGTCGCTGCTTAGTGCTTAGCTTACAAGCCTGCCTCTCATTGCGGGGGTCCGCGGTTCAAATTCCTAATAACTACAGCTAAATTTACCAAGTTGGTCATTGTTATAATAAAATATATCATTTTAAACGATGATGGTGAACATCCGGACAGAGCCTTTGCGCGCTCAAGAAATTTGAAACCTACCAACGCCTACTTGGCAAACATTGCCTTAACCCTTCTTATTCTGTGTATCTCGTGTATAAGAGGTTAAGGTTCCGTGTATAAAACGATACAAAGGTTGATTATTTTCTTTGGCAACAATACGAAAAAAGGTTTTCTATGTTTAGTAATAAGAGTTTTAGTGTACGATTATGAGCGTGATACAAAGTGCTGTGAGAGATTTGTCGGAAGGATAATAGAACAAGTGTTTGCCTCCGATGTACCGTAAGATAGGCTATTTTTTCTTTGAAATTTATGAACTAGTGTATTTAATCTGTATGCCAGAAATTATACAAAAATGAGATAGAGATCAAGAAATAAGGAATAGATACATTACAGTTATGACTAACATTGCATAGCTATTTAAAGTGAATCATTCGTACTGTACCTATAATGGCCACAGTTATTAAGATATCAGTTAAAGCTGTATGTGTAATACATCTACGCCATTTTCTATTTAATTATTATTAATGTAAAGGCTGCATTAGTATGCAGTATGCAGTATGGGGTTAGTACCCCAACATTTAAAATGATAAGTTTGATTACCTCTTGGTTATAAAGCTAAGATATTTCCTCATAGAATGAAACTATTTCTGACATTAAAATATTTTTCATATTAAACACGTTCAACAAAAATGTAACAACAACAGAATGCCGACGTCTGCATTTCAGAGTTCAATGCATGCAGTTTCACCGTGGGAAGACTATTACAAATCACAATCGTAACCAGAGACTCATTCGAATTTATATATTAGATTCAAGGCTAATGTTGTTTATAGCAAACAAAACCAAATCAAGAAAAGGCACCCTTCTATAAAGTTTGCAAATGAAAAAAGGCCTAGACAGAAGATCTAATCCTGAGTATGAATAAATCATTGTGTACTTTGACCGAGTTATCACGGCTAATTAGTCCGTGTAATCTTGCCAACTGTAAAATGAATCTATTAGAAAAAAACATTATTCGTGTTATAACAACAGCCATCGTTTAAAGACCACACCATAATATGTAGTGAAATTGAAAACGTAACACTCAACATATCACGGTTAGGCCCTAACAAGCACCGTACATAAGTTAACAATAACATATTTCCGGGCAGCGAGCCTCGACGTTTCTGCAAACACCGCATGCAATTCCACCACTCGCAGTAAATCCCGTGCTAGCCGGGGCATCGCGAAATTGCATCCGCAATTCACCGTACTACTTACTATACGCTAGTTTAAGAGCGTGGACACTTAACTCCAGACCTTGAACTTTGAAATATACGAGTACATCATGCACAGTTTCATATGACTGGTATGTTAATAAACCATGACTACCCCTTTCTTGTTTTAGTGGTTAGAATCCCTGACCTGTAAGCCGGAGGTCTTGGGTTCGATTTTCACTAAGAAAAACCTTTCTTGTAATGAATACATCGATTTATTTGGTGTCCGGGTGTAATACAATTATCTAGTTGAGTATGTTATTACAAATTGATAAAAATGCAATACATAGATACATATAAAATACAAAACTATGAGTGGGAATTTGATTTAAGTTATAATGGTTTTCTGCCTATGCAATATTTCCTAACTTAATTAGAAATTGTTATACAAGAAATTTCATATTCAAAGCTACCACATCCATACAAGGTTAGGTCTCATCGTTTCGAACGTCGAAACGAAGCAGACAGACGGGGTTACATTCTTAATTATAATATATTATCAATATTAGTGTGTTAACGAAATAACAGAAACATCTATTCGACAACGTATGACATTCGAAATATATGAACAGAGTCTTAGGCACCCTGCAAAGGCAATTGATTAAGATAGCAGATTTTGCCGCTTCCCTGCGGCAAGTTAGGAATTCTAATAAGGCTCACAACGACATGAATATTCAATGTGACAATATAATTGACACGAGCTATTCTACAACACGCATCCTTAAACTGAGACTAAACTGTTTGCTATAATATTTTTCCATATAAACCAAAAATATATTGTTCACTTGCCTTCCGATAAGATTAATAACCAATATATCTCGAACATCATAGGGTTTGAATAAATGGTCAAAGAAAAACATAACAATAATAATAATTATTTTCGTCAGCTTAAACTGCACTTTATAAACTGATATCTGTTACTGATATTGAAATGAAGTTGAAGAATAAAGTGCGAAACTCCTATCTACCCTCGAAATTTTAAATGAAATATGCAAGGAGTGATCTAAATTACTTGTCTCACAATTCATTCTTACATGTTGAGTGATTTAAGTTTCAGTAGATTCATTGAGTTAGTTAGCCAATGTTAATGTTATTTATCATTATTTTGACAATAGCATTGTTAAGGAAACTCATTTCTCCGTTTTAAAATACAGAGAACTTGAAAGCAAAACCTGGTAAACAATAAAACTGAATAACATATTAAGTAATAATGCGAAACAAGCAGAGCAACACTATAATACAAGATTTTGCATAAACATTATGTCTAGTTCGGCAGCTGTGGGAAATACACGCTAATAAATTAACAACACTGACTACAGTCCGTCTTATATTATATTATTCATTACACCTACACTACGTTTTACATGGCGGCTTTCAATTATCAGCGAAGTGGTGGATTTCATCCCTCACAGATTGGACCCTTCTAATCTACTTACGACGCAATGTTTAGACGTGGCGTTCTTGCTACAGACTTAATACGTTAAGAACTTGCCCTCTATGTTGCTACGAACGGAACAATGGAAACACGAGCGCGTAATATTTCCTTCACTGTACGCTAATTTGTTCACTGTTGACCTACAGCCGGCGTCTGCGTGTGAAAATGTAAATGATTTGCTCCGATATGGAATTAAATTTCGTCGTAAATGCTCAACATTACATAATAAGTAACTTTGTGACATGTGGTCTCAAAACCCGTCGTGCGCGAATGGCCAGTGATTAATGTGGAAAAGACATATCAATCTGGTAAAATAGATACATTCATTTGGCACACGAGGCATTCAACCTACCCTCTTATGGCCTTACCGTGGTTGTATAACAATAAAAGTATATACATAAGCAAATATAACTTAAAGCAGTTGTGAGTTTTTAGTATTAATGAAATATTATATTCAAATATTATAATAAATCTACAGCACTAAAATATTATTTTGGTATTGTACGCCATATAGTATCTAAAGTCAAATATAAATAAACTATTACAACCGGCACAGTTTACTCGACTATCAAGTATCGTAATGCAAACATCGTTTGATTCACATTGATATTTCAAACCCATTACCAACATTATCTGTGAGTGGATACAAAATCCATACGACAATAGCAATATTGCGACTTCGCTAACAGATCTAGACATTACCGCCAATAAATAAACAGACTTAATGTACTCGAGAGACATATTTCAACAAGATAAAATACGCTTTTAAACTTACCCTTAAAACGGAATTACATGAATACATACAACTCTCAAATCCATAACCGTAAAAATAGACTACGAACCAGACGACACTGGTAGTAGAATAATTATAATTTACGGTTGACTAATCGCTTTAATGTCACGTATTATGTTAAAATTGCGACAAATGCGTATTAGAAAGATGATATTATATGCATATCGACACACCCATTACGTTCACATATTTTCTCGGTAATTGATCTCTTATTATTTATAGGTGTAAATACCTATAACAAAGAAATATGCAGACAATCTAATATTAAGGAAGCATTAGGGTGGCTATACAGATGGAAACAAAAGATGCAAAATACAATCCATTCTTCACAATTAATAAGAAATAATGGACAAAAGAATTGGAGATTTCTCCTAGTATTTTTTGTTTTTTTCTTTCTAGTAAACAGTGTACATTTTTATTAGCCAGCAATTATGCATAATAACAAACGATAAACTTGAAAATCAATACACAATAGACAATTTTGTTGTACCTATAGGTATCGAATGGACGTCTAGAGAATTCAAATTAATCGAATCTTGTGTTTGCATCAAAGCGACAAGCAGCGATACAATGGAAATACGTAACCAATGCCGAGAAGGAAGCCTTTGAATAAATTTCACAACAATTCATCAAACAATATGCTAAATTTCCAGTTTAAAACTTCTTTATGGTAATTCTTGATTTTCATTTCAAACTTAACTTTGATATAATCTTATTGCCTAAAGAAACTTTTTGAAAATAATTCAGTCTTAATCAATAGAAAATTATTTGCGACTGTACCTATACTTTATCAATTACTTTATTCATTTCACCAAACTGCCGAACTCAAACACGCTAGCATAAGATATACGTGTTGTATGTATTTTAAAACTACATACAAGTATAGCCAGCGGTCTATTTTGGCGCAGTCGCGATCGCCCCTATAGAATATTGGCTTGCAGTAAGTTAACAGAAACTGCGAGTCTTTTCACTGACCGGTCGCTGGCACAATATTTGACGATCGTCCAATTTCAACTAGTTTTCACGTTATTTGTTAAAAAAGATAAATAAATATACATTTTGTGCTTTACGTTACTTTTAGAGCGCAGACTGTAACTAAGTGGCCCTAGGTTACTTTGTAGCTTACATATTATAACAAGAAATGGATTAAAATACACGGAGTCGTTGTAAAATGACACTGAACCCCACAGATTTTATGCAAAACAAAATTTCTTATTTAATGGAAATCTAGAGTAGACACTACATAGATGGGCACTCATTAGAACACCATAATGACTGAAAAGGTAATCTTATTATATACTTAAAGAACGCGTCGGCCTAACCAGCAAAATTTGATAACAAAACAGAGAAGAACCATACCAATGTCAAACAGAATATTCAATCTTATTTCGGTTTCCAAAGCCGCATGATGCAAAAACTCTCGGAGCCGGCCCAAACATTGTTTTAAGAACATAAAAACAGTTTACTGGATATAAGACGGCGTATGAAATAAATCCGCGCACGAGGCAGGCTCCATCAGATTTACTTCGCATACCATTACCGAGACTGGTTCTTAAGGGAAAACGGATTTTAGATACACTGCAAGGCTCCTAATGTAATCTCGGCTTCAAAATGTATCAAGATAGAACGTATTTTATAAGATTTACTCATTGAGAATAGTCAGAAAAAATATTTCAGACACTTCTTTATTTATAGAAACAGTGAAATATATATTTTATTTATTATAACCTAGCGTTTGGCCGACATCCCACCTGATGAGAAGTGTAGGTGCGTCCTAAATTGGACCACTTATGCCCAAAATAGTCTATTCGACCTTTCTCTGAAGAGTCCGACGTTATATTCAGCAGACAACTTATAGGCCGGTAGTGCAAATATTTTGTGTCTTATCCTATCTTGTCACATAAATACATATAGGTATGTAAGTTACTCTGAATAGCAAATTGGTACATCTTCTGTACCATATGTGGCGTTCAAATAATTAAAATTCAAAGGAAATTATTTCGATTACTGCTGGTTAGCGGAAAATCATAAACAGTTTAATACTGTAATTATTATTATTATTATTATTATCTAGATTTAACTCGAAAACCACAACAAAATAAAATAAAAACCACAATAACTTAATTAAGTGTGGTTGTAATGGGAATGCGGCGGATTTGTATTTTAGTAGAGGAAACTCTTTCAAGTTATAGACTGCCAGCAATGGCGTGTCATTTGTAAATTGTGAATTCGGAAGAAAACAAATGTAGTAAAAAGTGACTGTAGAACTGTTCAATATTGGAAGATGGCTTCAGTCTGTAACAAACTAATAAAGGGATAAAATGTTATTCTATCTTCAATTGCCACACACGTTTTCGCACTCAAGAACGGGATTAATAATTCTTAATATTTACTATTTATAATTGGTGGCTCTATCCACTAAACGAATAATACTTTGGCAACGAATTAATAGCCAAATTTAGGCCTTGTATTATTGCGAGGTCTATAGACCAAAACTCGAGAAGTCAAGAGCTCAATAATTTCAATCCTCTTCCAACCACTACAAAATCCCAAAGGAATGCGTGAGAAATTTTTGTTAGTGGACATCTGAAACTACGTCATAAGTCAGTTATATTATGAACTTACACGTACTAAAAACTAAAGTGTAATTTGACTTCATAAACTCATGTCTGTTCGTTCGCTTTCAAATTGAAACAAATGTAACTATTATTAAGTTAAATTAATTAAACATCGCTCGTGTGTTACCGTAAAATAATTAAAAAGTTTCAAATTGTCACTGGCTGTCTACAAATTAAAAATGTAATAACGTAAATTGAATTATAAGTTAAAACATACATTAAAGATATATTAAAATGTAACATTGTACGTAAATGTTACAACGAAAATGTTGCTAAATAAATTTCGATATATTTCTAATTCAATGACGTAAAGAAAATATAATAATAAAAAAAACTAATAATTATAAAGAAATAAATGAATACAATAGTATCTGGCAACGAATAACGGTAATGGATCGCGTGTGTCCCCTCACTCAGTGTACAAGTATCTATGTAACTGCCCTTGACTTGCGATCACATCAATGTCAACAGACATAACCCAATGGATACGCTATGTACACAACAACAACCACACGGAACTTTTTTCTTATAAGTAACCATTCGATTTGAAAATTATTTGATTTGTTACCTGTTGCCACATATCGATAAGCCAACAACGTCGAGAATCGACACTAGCTCGATACTATCTATACATCGGTGATGTTAATGCACCAGTGAGTTGAACTAAATCGACTTCACTGTCGCTCTCAATTAGTCATCATTAACCTTGTTTTCAACGAGGTTCGTTTGTGAGATTAAAGGCTTCATATGAAAATCGTTTGGATCAATAATATATGTACTGTTCGTTACTTGGCAATGCTACTCGTGTATGCACGCACATATTGTTTGGAAAGAATGCCATTGGGGTTCCATATTCAAAAATACATATAGAGAACTCGATTACAGATCACAAACGATCTGTGCTTGATACATCAACATAACATTACAATCGATAAACATTGTCAAAGGCTATCAGGACGATAAAAAGATATTCGACACAGCCTCGCTTGGCTCTTACCTGCCTACCTGCCTGCCTTACGAAGTTCATGAACAATGGGTTAAAGTAAACACCAGACCAACCTTGAAGAGCGTTAAGAGGTTTTCAATGAGAACTCTTTGATTCGAGAAAGTATCATATTTCTCAACAGAAAAGTCTCGGTCTAAAACTCCAAACTGCGACATTTCATAGCGGACAATTGGCAAATATATCGCGTAGCAACGAAAATAAATACAAAAAGATACAGTTTTATTCGTCATTCCAATAATGATACAGAAATCATTTCTGGATCGTTAATACAGAAAATCAATTATTGAATCGAGAACACGAAATTGTGTGTCTGTGAACCAATTTGAATTTTTCATTGAAATACACTACTTTTCGATAAATTCAAGCCTACTACATTTGTTGTCATCGTGTTGCTTGTAACTTTTCTTCGCAACGCCATATTATCTTTGTCTTGATCATACATAGTACCATAAGTAGCATACAATCTATCTTTAAACTAATTATTATTGTTGTTGTCTACCCGTTTCACTGAGCGTAAAGTAAGCTCGTAAAGTATTGATTATTTTAATGAGCACTTTTAAAAGATTTTATATATTTTGCTAAAGAAATATAGCATTGATAATTTAAGAAACTTAGGTAGGAATAGCGCCCAGTTTTTTTGTTAACTTTATTCACAAACGGCCACACAGACAGTCTTTGCCGATAGACTTTTCATTAGATATACTGTACACTAAAACTCCTAACCGCCTATGATGATTTATGTACTGGAAAATTAATTTAGCGTTTACTAACAATTTACAATTGTGTATATTTGATTACTTTCGGTATAATATAATGTAAAACTTGAGCGTAAATCTAAAACTGCAATCAAATTTTAGAGCGAATTGGGATGAAACAATGGAACTAATTTCATTCGCTTCGTACACACTCGTGATCATCGTTATATTAATATTTCATTCGATTCGCTGGATTTAGCATGTGCCGAGTCACTTGGAATTATACAAATGTAATATTCCTCATTTCCCATATTCGTTATTAAACAACACACTAATAGCGTAACAACTTTTGTAGCCAAAAATCTAATTTATCTTTGGTTTGTTGCAACGTAGGAAACTTTTTCACAAAAAAAAAACGTAATGACTTTAGCTTCCATGGATTTGTGCTATGTCTTAAGGAAAATCCCATCACTACGAGAAACCTCTTCTTCCCTGAACCGGCGTCTCTTTAAGTGCTTCTATTATCAAGAAAACTGTACCAGCTAATGCGGTTTCATAATGCCCCTATTCATCAACAGATACAAAAGAATTGCTATTGTGGCGTGTAAATACTAACATAAACTCATCTACTACGGCTAAGAGGTTGAATTCATAATCACTCAATTACTCACTTTATTAACATTAATAACTTCAATAATGAACACGGGAACAGCATGGTGAAACATGTAGCTCCAGGAGGCTCCTGCGGTAGAGAGAGAACGGTACGGTATGGTATGACATGGTATCGAGAAGGGAGTCGTAACAAACGTTGTAATCAACAATATTGACATGGATATTGTTTACATTCAAAGCAAGTGGGAAATAGTACAATAGTGGTATTTCAAATTTTGTGCGGAAATTGTATTCGAACAGCTTCACATTATCATATGGACATTTATATAAAAGTTTATTAAATAAATGTCCATAGGTGCATGTTAAACATCAAACGGTAGTTTTTATCCGCGTTAAACAATGGCCTCGTAACCGAATCGCAATATCAGCGTCAAGTGAGGTACCGCGACATTCCGTCGTATATTGGATTTCGTGGTTTCCTTCCGTAGTCATTATCCGAACGTTAAAAAACATGTGCCGAATTAAAATGCTTCGGAGGCGACGCTTTGAAACAAATACTACCGAGTCTGGTCTAAATGTAATAGACTATTAATATTTAAATTGCGGAATATTATTTCTTTACAAAGGTTATCATGTCTACAAATACTGTACGTCAAATAGAGCAGTATTTATATATTTATTACTCAATTTTGCGATTAATCGTTAAAAGAGGACAAAGGGATTAAACATATTATTTTTTTGACAAGTGTAAGTGATTTCGGTGTCATTTTTCCCAACTATCACTTTATTTACAGTCCCTTGTTACGGCTGTACGCCTTTTTGGAGACCTTTCCTCGCCATCTCTTTGATAATTCACAAAACAGATCCCTACAGAGGCGCAGTACCGGCGGATTAGAGACGGTATTGTTTGTACGTGACCCGCTTTCAAATCACTGATAATGCTTGTAAATAACCGAGTTCCACTTAAAACAAAATTCGCCGAAAACGTGCCTTCCCTAAACCTTTCGCAAATGGAGACCTAAATTGTCGTAAAGAATAACATAAATATAATGGAGTACAATCGCGTATATATTTTTGCAGGCAAAGGTCATATATTATACATCTATAATGTAGGACAAAGTGCCAAAGATAAATAAGTTTGTTTCCAAAACGACGAGAATATTTTAACATGCAGACTGGTTCATTCATTTCGTAACAAACA
Organism: Passova gellias; assembly: GCA_018249975.1. Lineage (NCBI taxonomy): Eukaryota > Metazoa > Arthropoda > Insecta > Lepidoptera > Hesperiidae > Passova > Passova gellias. The sequence goes on along the minus strand of DWUN01002009.1, from coordinate 4,017 downwards.
GGAAGAATATTGTTATTATAATTTTGAAAAACATGGCTTAGCAATAAATATTTCTAAATCAAAGCGAACAACATCTTGTAAAAACTTACAAGAAACATTTGTGATATGTTTACAAATAATGCCGACATGGAAACAAATTACGTCCTTTGCAACTACGATATGATATATGTCGGAAGGGAAATGAATACAGAAACGTGACAATTCCAATGCTTTTAGCATTTGTATGAGACAGATTTTCAAATTTCAAGTTTAAAAACTATGAAGCTCTTTTGAATAGAGAAATGTCTGGAGTAAAAGTTTCGACGATATTTCAGCACGTGGAAGCCATTAAGTAACGTCATGCTACGATGGTGAATACTCAGATTTCAACAGCCTTTGTTAAAGCTTCACAAAGGCGTACGATGTACGAATTCGGCTCATTTCTTTCATTTCAAACAGCGTGATATTTTTCATAGGACTCAATAGATTCGCTCTTAATATGGTTTTTAAAAACATGTCAATGAAATCCGTACTAATATTATAAATGCGAAAGTAAGAAATTCGTATGTACATAATCTTGAAAACGATTAAATAGTAAAGTTACTAGTCAGGGATCCGAATCGCTGTCCTATGGAGCACAAAATAGAATTTTATGTTTGTACAATAATAAAAGCCGTATTTTAGTTCATTAAGTTTATGATGAAATAAGTACAACAGGCTTTTGAAAGAAAATAATAAATCAATTAAATCAATCCGCTTAACTATTTCCATATTTAGTATTTTTAGGACAACTGTTGTACGCAGTACAAGTACGTTTAAAAATAAAACAATAGAAATCATTCTTGTACAGTATCGAGCTATAAATGCAACTTATGCAAAAGCGTTTAGACTGTCAATCAACTTTTATAAGAATTAAGTATTAAGTTAATTGTTCCAGTTCCGATGAAACTACGACTTGAATTGTAAATGTTGCAATTCGTCAACTCGTCCGTCTGAGCCGGCGTTGCAAGCTCCGTGCACCATTTGCATTCTGATCAACTACGCCACCCATGCATAAACATTCGTCTTTGAACAAGCTTTCTGCAGCAAAAACTCTATCCCTTTTTCGTTTTCAATAGGAATAGCTTAGGCAATTCGTCTCGTCGAAAATTTTTTTGGTTAAGCGTAAGAAGAGTAAGAAAACGGAATCAATGCTTCTTGCCAAAAAAAGCATACTCGTTGATATCCTGAAGTAATTAACGGATAACAGGAATTTATTACAAGTGACGAAGGTGAAGGTAAAACGTTGTTTTCATTTAACAGTGCTATATTATACATGTGTATGAAATAAACTAATTACTACATTCCCTAGACATATTGAGTATTATAAATTTTTTTTACTACTTATACTCTGTTTGCACTTTCACTCAATTATATTATAAAGCTCTTCAAAAATGTCAAAATACACACAATACAATTCACTTCACAAGTTTGGATCTTTGAGTATTTTATGGACTGAGAGAGACGAAAATAATCGGCTCCATCAATTCTATTGCGCTATTATTATGATTGTTAAAATGTTAATTGTGTAATACAAGGTTGAATTGATGAATTCGAAAGTTTTCGTGAGAAAAATCGGCAATGTAACTCGTCCAGCGTCGGCCTGTAGGGCCGGTCGTCTATCTCTGCCAATCACTTTTTTCCATGAGAATTTATAGTCCTCTACTGTTGCTTTCTCGCAATTTTATTTTTCAATACCACCTATTATTTTTAAAAGGCTAACGTTGACTTGTAGTACACTGTTTCTTAATTTGGAACATTGAAATAAAATGTAACAGTAGTAGTTTAAATAAATTATAAAAATATCTAATTATATAATTTATTTTAAAAGTCTCAATTCAAATGCCACACAACCGCACCGATCTTCTTAAGGAACGACGAAACCAATTCTGCAAAATTCACAAAGCAAACAAAATTATCTCAGCCAATTCGTTGGAAGTTTCATTTGAGAGGATAGCAAGCGGGATTTGCTAACCAATTTACTGGCCAACACTATCTTATTTGCCGACGTTCCGGCGATCGGAAAGCTAACGAAAAGCAGCAAACTGCGACAAGTTTACTAAGTAGCCATTTTACGTTATTTTTTATTGGAAAAATTTGTATTTGTACTTAGCGTAAAATGAATCCTAACAATTACCCAATTCAAAGCCTCTGTTCAAACTATGTCAAAATATTGTAGGCTGCTTCAATCTTTCACTGGAAAAATAAGCATACCTCACAACGAACGTCTGTCGGCAATGAAGAGACAACTTCAGTTAAAACATAAACGTAATCACTTTGAAAGCACCTTTGCGTCGACTCCCGTTAGGAAACGTTAGAGGAATCGGCCTAAAATTGAGAAAGCTTACAGTTTATGCTCGGTCGTTACATGCCATGATATGCCATGATACGACAGAATATGGCTACTATAAAACGAAATCAGCTAAATGTTCCTTCAAATGACTTCTTTGCTTATAACATCCGCATCATAACAGTTCATCGTTTACATGAAAAGCTTTCAATGTAAGATACAGAATAAAGGATAAGACTTCTCAAAACAGAAACCTAGTAAACAGGTGATTGGTCAATTAGTATCAAATTATTTATCGGTGACAAATGGCAATACACGAAAGGTAGCTTTAGTAGTAGTAGTAGTAGTAGTAGGTGCTAGAACAACAACAACAACTACTACTACTAAGTAGTAGTAGTAGTTGTTGTTGTTGTTCTAGCATCTTCGTAAAAGAGTCATGTCAAAAATATTACCTGGTTCAGTTTATGATCATGCTGTAACTTAAAGTGGCAAGACGAATGAATGCAGACCTTCAAGATGCTATCCTGCTATCGAATATTTAGTGACGATTTAAAATTACGTTAATTAAAGAAAGAACAGATCTTTCCTGATGACGATAATTTAAATTTCTACGATAAGCACTACAGTAGACAGCAGAAGATAATGAAACTTTTTACGACTGATATATAACGTCCAAAAAAGCTCATAAAAATATTTATAGAACATATAGTTTTAAAAACTAAAAATACGTAATACTAATTAAATATATAATGAAAAGCTTTAAAACAGTCTAGATACATTAAGACTCAAATTAAAAACAATGGTTACAAGTGAAATACCTGCTGTAACATTTAACAAGAGTGCCGTGAGCTTTTTCTGACGGCTTTATTCTCTCGCTTTAAGGCACCCAAGCTAAGATCAAAACGGATGAAAGCAATTATTTGTAATGTAATTTTGACATTTACGTATTGTGTGCTTACCTAGTTAATGATAAACAAAAGTTTGAAAAGTGTTTATTCGATTCCATTAAGGTTTTAACAGAGTCAGATTAAAATGTCAGTCTCAAAAAGATTTCCAAACTTTGAACGGAAACGATTGCCAAAAAGAAAATGTCTCAGAACCCTTTATAAGTTGAATAATAAAACTGGTTACCGAAAACAGCACTTACAAGTTAACGGTCGGATTGTTCGAACAATTCAGTACGGGCTGCCGCTTAAAACTACGCTCAGCCTCGGCATTCCCGACGGACGTCACATTATGCAAATGAACTTAATAAATTAAATAAAAGCCCAAAAGTAATTTAAACTTCGATTCCTCCCCAGGTGTTGCAAATAAAATCGACCCGAAAGTAACTGAATTCAAGCTGTATTTAAACAATGAAGCAACTTCTGGAATATTTTATTGGCCGCCAGTATAAAGAGCGCTCGTGGGTCTGATACTGACAATATTTTTTTGTTATGTAATCGAAACTTGGAACTGTAAGCTACAAACGTTCGATTGATTATATAAATAAAATTTCCGAACTTAATGATTTCTGGTATAGCATGTTTATACACTATTTTATATAATACTAGTAGACCAGACCACGCGTTGCCGTGGTTCAATTATGATAACTAAATCTTTTTTTTTTATACTATAAACGGGACTTAATCGCATAACATAGTATAAAAATATGAATACGAATCGTGTAAGCTTAAAACAATTTAACTCAATCTTTTATATGTAACAAT
>DWUN01002008.1:0-14894 GCA_018249975.1 Passova gellias | reverse complement strand
TAGGCAGAGGAGTGTAGTACACGCCCACATTTCACCAGTTACGTTTAAGTCCCAAATGGAATAGGTGGTGAGCCTATAAATAGGTATCCGCCATATCTGTATTTATTCATTGTTCTATTATTTCAGGGAATCGGGGTACCAGACATGGCTTCAATGTTAAGCCAACATAATGAATGCGGCGAGAATGAGGCACTGATTCAACCTCACCCCGATCAAACTGATACAATTGACGGTGAGTTTTATACTATTTACTTGACAGCCACCAATATAATGTTCTACAAGAATCTTTAATTTTATAAACAAATTAAAAATTTATTGTAATTTTGGACACATATATTGGTAGCTGTAATAAGTTAAATGTTTTTGAAATACTAGTTATACCACACAACATATAACATTAATTCTTTATGCCAGTTTACTTTGTGGTGTAATTATGATTGCATAACATTTAACAGTGAATGTAAACCCTGATGAAGCTTTTTCTATAATGGTTCTCATTTCTTCATTTGCAATATATTGACTGCATTAAAATATTAAGGAATTTACAAAGCAATGTTTATTTATTTAAAACAAAATATTCTACTGTTTATTCCTTGGTATTTTGATCTTCACAGATATGAAAGCATGTAACCAACATTAACAGCATGCCATAAGTGGTTTGGCTTCCTTTTCTGTTCTTATTTGCATCGATCATACATTAACGCTTTTCAAATTTAATTTTTCATTATGCTTTTATTATATTACATTTTCTCCGTGTGAAGAAATTGGTGTAAGGAATAACTTTTATTCTCAAATGATTTGGCGCCCCCTGCGGGACATAGGTCTTGCGAAAAGTTTACTGAATAATTGTACGTTCTTAATTACTTCATTGTTAGTGTAATGAAAATTTGTTTTGTCGATAGGGTTTGCATGTAAGATGTTTCATTCAATATAATCAGTTAAATGAAAAATTAGTGGAGGTTAGGCGTGAATGCCTTGGTGTATTTATAGGTAAAAGCATGTCATATTTTAAAATATCAGAGCAGTGAAGAAGCTACATATATTACAGGTGAAAACAATGGCGTTGATGAAAACACTAAACCGCAGGATCCATTCTCCCAGAACATAGCAAATATCGATAATGTAGTTAAATGTTTCAAAATTGGATTTAACCAAAAATCATATAATGGGCCCATGGCTTGTTCCATATGTGGTAAACATGTAAGCAATATAAAGAAACACATGAAATCTCATAATCCAGAGCAGCACAAGTGTCCCTTATGTCCTATTGTCCTGACCAGGGCTGATAATTTGAAAAGACATCTTCGAATGAAACACTGTCATGTGCTTAGATCCAGCAATTTATCAAATATTCAAGCAAAATGTTGACGACGATTATTGTACACATTTCATATTAAAACTTGCTTTAGGGACACTTCTGTCTACAATAACACTGTTATTTTTTCAAACGATTATATCTAGTTGCTTAATAAAAACCGAAAACATTTGATTTACTAATATTAGTAGTCTAACACATAGGATGCCTAATTCATTATTCTAATGATTACCATTTTGGTACTAGAAATAAGGTGTGGTGTGTGTATTTTTTTAAATAATTATAATCACTGCTCACAGGAAGGGGATTTATACACTGTTATCATTGCTATATTATACATTTATTGTTAAAATTTAAATAAACTGTAAATTGATCTTGGATCTTGTCGAAAATGGAAGCAAAATTGACTAAACCACCTTCAATTAAAACTGCAACTGTTATTATTTCTGTGATAGTAAATACTCCTTAGCGTGTAACTTTAAGGTGATGAGTTAACAATTTATAAATGGTTTTGAACATCATAAAATTGCAGAATTATTAAAATAGCAATAAAATAAAAGGAACGAGAGAAATCTTTTATACATTTTTACTGTATGTTATTTCAATTTTTTACAGTTACTTTATACAGGATAATTAATTTTAACGTTAAATGAATTCGACAAAGCGAAAGTTGGGTAATGTATGTATTTTAATCACTGTACTTTTGATTCTGTAACATTGAGTAAATTGCTAGTAGCATTCATTTCCTTAATTTTCGCTTTACACTAACAGTTACCTATAACAAATATCAAGTGTGTCCTAAATATTTAGGATTTTACAATTGTTAATAACATGATTGTTTACTTGTGTGTATAATATTTACTGGACAGTATCTTTCTTGTGAATAAGGGCCGGGTGTCATATATATTTAACATATTATCAGACATATTGTAATTTGTATATGCACTACTACGTCTGGTTTATTGATGAAGGTCAAAACTATGCATTATGAGTGTGCAAACCATTATGTTGAAGTTTAAATGACATCCGACCCAATACCCATGTTAACAACATAATGATCTCTTAATGTTCCTCATTTGTGTATAAAGGTGACTCGTCTACTAAGTAAAAGACTGATTTTTCTAATGTATTTTAAGGATCATTCGATTTAATATTATTAATATTAATATTAACTTATTTTCCCTTACTTGACTTTGAATTACTAATTTAGTCTGTACTTAAATATATCGTTACTGTGTGTTCGTTGCAAATATATTCTTTTATTTACTTCTTTTCTTTTTCATTTTCATCCTCTTTCCATGCTTTCTTTATATAAGCAGATCTATATCTCGAAATATTGCGATTTGTATACTGGCTTGGTGACAGTTTCAATAACATTTCATGCAATTACATATATTATTAACGCTGCCCAGTAACAGACACCATTTCTTCGATATCATCGACTCATTTATGCATGGAGATGTACTGAACTTTCATTACTATTTGTAATAAGTTCTTTCAAAACTCTGTTATAATAATTTCTAAATTTTCTTTCTCGTTGATAAACGCTTTTATCTAATAGTTCTAGGAAGAGCATAATAGCATAGTGTAAATTGATTTATCTAAGCTTTTTCTTATTATACATAATAGTGCTCATTTACTAACGACATTTGAGTCCGCCCTTATTTTTAGTCGGCCCTTTGTTTCCATTTTTCCAATTACAGTAGAACTTGAAGACATTAAGGCTCAAATATTCTAATATGCAATTAGTTTATAAATAATAATGTAAAATTATTATGTATGATCAATTAAGTCTTAAAATCGGGGTTCTACTGTAATAATGTATCAGTATCTCAGTGACTAGGCCTGCCACATGTAGTTTTGAAAAATATGCTACAGAACAAATTTACTGTTTACTTATTACTCGAAATAAATATGGCACTAATGTGGTCCCACGCCAATTTAAACAACTTGTATTCTCTGAACGAACCGCCTAATGCATCTCTACGTTTGCGTCGGTTATCCGAAATACAAAAAATCATCGCGATGCGACGCGGTGTCGATGCGAGAAGCGTGAGAGTTGCGTTGGAGCGAGGAAAAGGAGAGATGTGACAGCTGGCTGGTTGCAGGCTCGAAGGGCTGGCACATGCGGCTGACGTTCGAGAGAGTGACGGGCGCCCTGAACCTGCACCGCTGCAAGCTGTGCGGCAAGGTGGTGACGCACATCCGGAACCATTATCATGTGCATTTTCCGGGCCGGTTCGAGTGCCCACTGTGCCGCGCCACGTACACGCGTTCCGACAACCTGCGCACGCACTGCAAGTTCAAGCACCCGGCGTACAACCCCGACACGCGCAAGTTCGAGCCGACGGGCGCGCCCCCGGCCGCGCCGCTCGCGCCGCACGCGCCGCACGGGCCGCACGCGCCGCACGCGCAGCACGCGCCGCTCTTCACCAACCACCTGGACGCGGCCTTCGACTGATTGTCCATGTACTGGCTCGGGCTCGCCGCTCTGTGAGCGCGGCCCGGTCCAGCTCAGACTGTCCTCGCTGATGTGTCAAAATTTTCACGGACCGTCTCGCGTTAAAACTATTTCCTACTTAGGATTAAGCTGAAGTGCTATTACTTAAGCGGGCCTTAACATTGAATTCTTAACGTAGCCCCCGACGGGCGATTCGTTTTAGTATTGTCTCGGTTGTGCATTCGACTTGCCCCAGTGTGACCTTGTTATAAGATTCCGCGTAAGGAAATTTTAAACTAGTAATATTCCGCATAAACATATAAACCTTTAAGTCGACGTCACTAAAGTTTCGACTCGAAAGGGTATGTAAGTAGATAAGCAAATTTTTTTTCTATACCAATCGCTATACGGGAACGGGCAAAAGCAATAATATGATGTTAATTTTATTACCATATTATTTTTTATATTGTATCGATAGAAGTCTTAAGCTATTTAAGAATATACACTATATTGAGTAGCGGTGCGACCGCGAAGTGATGCTGGCTATTAACGGTTGCCCCCAATCGGGCCTACGTCGTCTTGTTATATTTATTCGTTAGATAGGAAATTTTAAGTTTCCTGTAGCTAATTGTATTTATGTTATTATATCCTATGGGTGGTGCGGAACGACATCTGAATGGGAACAGGTTATTGAGGACTGGCAAGAGATTGTGATCTGTCGTTGGTCAACGACATATAAATATTGACTGAATCTCAGTGTAGATGCATTTGTAACTCTATGAGGCCTTTGCAAGATGGATAATTATTAAGGATTTGTGATGTATTAACGGATAGCGCCTAAGGAAACATACGAAAAGATTTTTATACTAGACTAGTTGATCTATTTACGGAGATTGTTTTTTATACTTAGATATATTCTATTGTCTGATTTAAATAATTTTATATTTATATAATTATGTAATATGATTTATTAGTGTTGTTTGTTTTTATTGATTCATCATATATTATAGTAACAATGATTTCGTTTATATTCAGTTGAGTCTTAATTGTAATACGTCTTAAATGTTAACAAGTTTGATTATTTTATCGTTGGTAGGTGTTTAGTTGTCGTAACGGGCCGGGCAGGCCCTCCGCAGGCCCTCCGTCGGCCCTCCGACGACTCTCCGTCAGTACTTTAGGCGGGCAGGATCGGTTCGAGGTTGCGCATTTACTAATATTGGCATCTACGATTGGGACTAACCTAGCGTTTATGAATGTCATTTTCAATTAAGATTTAAGATTGTTACATTTTTAGCTAAACACTTTAGAGTGGTACGGTAACTGAAATGTGATAAAATGGAATGGTGCTAGAACCAGAGTGTTAACACGCTACGATTCGACTCCTATTGTAATATTAATGTTTTAATGATTAGTTACTTTGCATAAATGTAAGGCATCTAGCATCCAGAGGTCGCATCTGTCTGGTCAACGGGTAATATACATACGTCGTTACATACCTAGAGATTACAGTATCACTCGAGATTTTAACTTAATTTCGTTTCCATACCCCTTAAAATTGTCTAATGTATCTAGAACGATAAGACGTCATTGTAAGAAATCGATATACCTACCTACGAAGATCGTGAAGTGTCCGTCGCCGGTCCCACACGAGACCGCATCCAATAGCAATCCTTGATCGTTTCCCACGTGGTCTAAGTTGTGGCATTAGTGCTGTTTAGTAGCTGTGAACATGCAATTTCACTTGTGCAATTTTTTAAAATAGTCAACTCATACTAGATTTATACAATTGTCTATTGAATATGGGAGCCCACTTAATATCAAGCTCCTACGTTCCTTTTAGAATACATAATATAGTCACCAAACATTCTTCCACAAAGATTTATATTTACTTTTAAGTATATTAAAGATTTTTATATCGTATCGTTCATAATAAAGTGGGCGCTTATTATTTGATAGCATTTCATACTCAGTGCAATATTACTAGTTATTTAATTACGTAACCAAACTAAAGGATATTTTAAAATAATTAATGACTTTGAAAGAGAGTAACTACCTAATTGTATTTACATAAGCGATTACTCCTAATTTCTATTTCTACCTAGCGAAAGAAGTTTGGGTTACGGTGATGTACAGGTTTTATAGCTGGTAATATTAAGGATTTAGCTTGTTTACCTCTGCCAATCGTAATAGTTATGTACTGTTAATAATTTATTGTCCTGCAAGTAAGTCTATTGTTGAAATAGATCATAGCTATCCGGTCCAGTTCTCCGCCGCGTGAGGCGACTCATCTAATCTTCAATTCATTTTTGTATATTACTATCACTCGAGACCAATTTTTGAATATTGAATTTGCTATAGCAAATTGATTGATTAGTAATATAGAATTTTATTTAGATATTTTAGGTTAGGATACTATGATAGTGTCTGGCCAGAATATTTTGGAGTATCACATCGTTTGGCTCAGAAAATATCTCCCTTTGATCTCTTTTCAGCTTTCAAAAAGTGTGCAACTTAATAATTATACGATAACCGCGTATTTGGACTTAATGAAAGCTAACTTTATGCCATATGGAATTTACACATAAGGTTAACGAATTACTAAAATTAGTGTTATGAAAATGAGGTCTTACGGACCTAGTCACTTGTTTGGCCAATTTAATTAAATATTCCAATTTATTATATATTATAATAAAAGTAACGTAATGAAATTTACCTCTATATCACAAACATGTGATCGTATCGTTCGAAATCAATGGAGTGCAGGATGAGCTTTATGGTTATTTTCAGGATAGCGATGGTCTAGTTATGTTTATTTTGTTTCTTCTTTGTAACATTAGCCAATTTGTTATAGTGTCGTGTATCACAATAGTGTATTACTAATAGGTAGGGGGTGTCAAATCGTGTACCTAACGACCGGTTATCACTTTTGTTATATTTTTACATGAATTTTATGGACGACTTATTGTTTATCATTATTTTTTTAATATCTTGGTTTGATGCCTCCGTTAAAAGTTTATTTTAAATAGTTTTTTTTTTGTTTTATGCAAGCAGTTAATGCAATTTTTTTTTCACATTGTTTGATGTTATGTAATGCAATTTTAACATGTTGCAAACTCCTGCATTTATCTGTTGTATTTATTACTAATTTTTACATTAAATTGTGGTATGTTACAATTCGTGTAGTTTCAGTTGTGCGTGTAACGCGCTCTATCCCCATTTGCAATGTATGTATGTATCGTATAAGATTGCACGGCAGTCGACAGCCTTTTTACACATTTGCCGTCGGTGTTAGATCACAGCAATGCTTCTAGTCGCTATATAATTACCATTTTATTCGTTACAACGAAATATGCTGAAGCTACCAATAACGCAGCTGGAAGGATTGCTGATTTTGTGATGTGTGGACTGTTTAAGATACTTAAAAGTAGTAGTTTTCTTTAATATAAATAATGCCTAAATATATTATTATATGGAACTAAATGTTGCAAGGTTATTGTATTATTATATTACGTAGTGTAGCAAATGCGTGTTAGTGCTGGCGACTACTGTTTCCCAGCTTGACTAATATGTATGACATAACTTCACATGTTACTAGCAATTATTTCCGAGCCAATGTTTCAGATATATGTTAACAATGAAACTGAATTGTGTAACCGCTAACTCGATATTTTTTTTATGGCGACTCAACATACTTTTTAAATATTGAAAAGTCGTTTTTAAATAATTAAGTGAAAGTAAATTTCATTAAAAATTAGTCAGTATAAAAATCTTTGGCTCCGATTTATTCTTGCTACTGTAAAATGAACGTATGTGAGGCGTTTATCGTGACACTTGCCATCACACGAGAGTCGAACGAAACACAAAAGATTAACGAGGATGTGACGATTCAATAGCCGTGCGAGAGCACTGCAAATTAGCCGCAAAAGCCAGTCGTATAGGACGGTGCGAGGAGAGGGTGGAGGGGTGACGGGGATGGCGGGTTGGTTACAGAGCGCGCGCACGCGGCGGCGCCGCAGTACTCGTACCACAGCATGTTCGTGGCGGCGGCCGAGAGCGCGGCGCTGTGGCGCTGCAAGTCGTGCGGCAAGGAGGTGTCCAACCGCTGGCACCACTTCCACTCGCACACGGCTCAGCGCTCGCTGTGCCCCTACTGCCCCGCCACCTACAGCCGCATCGACACGCTGCGCTCGCACCTGCGCCTCAAGCACGCCGCGCTGCTGCTCAAGCACTAGGCGCCCGCGAACGCTTCCCGGCCCCTACGTCGCTCTGCCCCTTTCGATCGTCACCACACTTCTATTGATATCGTTGGTTAAAAACCTACCCGATGTTTTCGGTATATTTCCTTTTCGTTAAGTGTACGTACGTAGTTTTATCTTTGTATTGACGTGCATTTACATTTGTCTATATATACTAGTTATACTTATTTATTGCACGTTTTCGTGCGTTATTTATTGTTCTGTAGTTAAGTATTGTATTTGATATGTTATAACTAACAGGGTAAATTATATGAATTCGGTAAAATTTTCGAAACACTTGTACATAAATCACCAACTTTCGCATAAAACTGTAAAATAATTTATTTTTTCCTTACATACATCTCAGAGGTAACTGAATGATACCAACAGATACTTAAATATCTTGTAAATCTAAAATCTTATTCATAAGTACATAAAAATTAGATGTCAGTGTCTGTCTATATTTTCCTCTTTGTGAAATACCTACAACTAATGGAATTAATGGATATTGCTTACTTGCTTAATAATGCTATGTGTTATCTCTGTAGACAGGAGACGTTTAAAACGTCTCCAGAGGTGCATACCTAATATGAAAACAAAAACGTGCTTATTTAAGGAAAGTAACGCTAAAGACTGATAGGCAACACCGCGGGTTGATTAAATTTGGAATGAGGTATGTACGTAGACGAGTCTTACTAATGATAGATTGTAACTGTAGTCATTATATTAGCTCCAAAATTCGTGTTCAAAATTATTAAAATAAATGTGACGCGTTTGTGACCATTAGGTATTGGAGCCATTTTAACTATTTCCTATAGGTACTTAAATTATTTCATCCCCAGATTAGGTATATTTTTGTATAAATATTGTCGGCGTAAATGACCATTACATTAAGTGTTTAGATACGTTAGCTTTAAATGGTCCAACTAATTGTCATTCTACAGTGTATATTAATTGTATTCACATAAAAATATTATGCAAATATTCATCATATTCTGTAAATAATATTTCAAAAGTACATGATCTTTTCTGCTTTATTTATTGAATAAATTTTAGCTTAGACCGGTTTGTATTCAGCTCGTGACATAATTAATATTTATGTCCTCAATTTAAAAACGTATACCTAATACATTTATATCGGTGACTTGAAAATTCAATTTGGTTATTATTTTAAATTTGATTCACGACGTATTTCTGTTAAGTACCTATTGTATAGTTGTAAAGCTCAAATATGTAATTAAGTTGCATTGTTAATAATGCCGACATTATATATAATTGAAAACTAAGATTTTATGATCCGATAATTGTATTCAAAGTAGTTGAATTAACGCATTATTATACTGTAAATAAAATCCATATAAACTACTGACATCTTGTAATTTACATCAACTTTTTATATTCTAACACATACATGATAGGGGCAGTAGGTTTTGAATATAAGTAACAGAAATAATATTTAACAAAACAATTGAGTTATTTATACTATATAATATTAATATGTAGTTCATTACACAATTTTACAAAATTATTTTCATTGTAAAAACTACACACTTTACACTTACTGACTCTCTTTATTCGCAAAAGAAATATTTCTTTAATTTACATTATTATTTGGAAAACAAATTGATAGCACTGGGTTAGTCTGTCGACTATCCGACATTAAGTTTACTGGTATACTGTCTGTTACATACAGAGTAAAAAATTAGAAACGGCTTTTTAACTTTACATGGTCCACCTAATTGAAGGTGTTTACACGTCATAACAAACCTGTGTTTGCAGTAATTTATAATTACTGCTAATTACTTTATTTACAGCAGTAAAGTTTAATTGTAATTAAAATAGACACTACTTTGAAGTCAATTAACATACTTAACAGTAATGTTGGAAACTTGGAATTAAACATGGCAGATTATGGCAAGTTTAATTTTTTAAAAACATCTACTACTTAAGTAACTACTGAAATCACGCCTAAGCCTTAATATTAAAATATGCATGTAGTAGACATTTAATAAATAATATTCAAATTAAGTGTCTTTCAACTCGGTAAAATATCAAAGAATAAATATTTCATTCTCGTATGTACATAAACACCACATTTTAATGTTACAAAAATATTGACCGCTTGATACTATCACAGATTACAAAGTCTATGCACATGACCTAACACGTATATCTTTATACAGTTGGTAAGTTTTAAATTATAATAAAAATTGCACACAGGTAAGTTGTCTACTCGTATGTCAGACAGATTTATTCGTCACGTAATCGCTCTACGTTACCACTTGTGCCCGGTGATTCTACTAAAACATCTGCTTTACTTACATCACTTTCAGCACTTTTATCACTGGTTTCTCTGTCATCCGCTGTTACAGACTCTTTCTCTTCGGAATTTTCACTGGAATCATCTTCGTTGGAATCCATCTTCTCTGATGCTTTTTGTTTATTCTTATTTTTTCTGAACTGTTCTTCCATCTCTTTGAATTTCAATGTAAGGTATCTGAAACATTAATAATTATTATTAACATAAAATGCTTATGTATTAAGTACATTAATCTACTTTGAACACAAAGTTTTATTCAATATAATCGCTTTAATTCTAAATTTGGGAAATAAGTTTGTAGTAAATGCGTCTTGTATCTATAACCGGCCTTTTCTAAAATAATAAATTGAAGTGTAGGTATTATAATAGGTACATTTTTAACCTGATCGGTTATGTATTTGGTACTTACTTGTCAACCAGTGGTCCGCTATAATCTTCTGGAAACTTCGGTGAATGAGGGAGTATGTATTTGTAAAGACTCTCATTTAATACATAAAGTTGTGGAGTAGAAGCGCATCGCACATTGAACCACCAGTCACATGTCAAGCCAGCTTGTGAGAATATTGTGCCATTTGGACAAAGAAATGAAGCCTGACCGCCATTTAAGTCACAATAGTGCCAAACCTGCAATTTGATATTACAAAGAATTTCATTAAGATACCAGATTTCATTAAGCACTCAGTGCTTTCTGTCTATCCCGTCACTGGGTGTAATAAAAATATCTATTTAACTAATAGAGTATTAAATATTTATGTAATTATCTAATTTGATGTTGTTATCTAATGTGATGTTACGTTTTTTTTTATTATCTAATTTGGTGTCAGATAGCCGTGTATGGAACAGTCCCCAATTATTGTTATCTGCTCATGGTTTACACAGTTTATAAAACAAATGGCGATCAATATTAATTTCTTAAACGCGTTATCCAGACAGACGTACAGATTTTACATATACCTCTAGTCAGGTCACCATTGCATAATGTGTTACGAATTAGCTAGGCACAAGTGATAAATAGAGTAATTGCGGTGACGAAGAAGACTTTTGGAAAGACATTAATGTTAAGTACGTAAGTCACAACATTAAGTCGTAGTTTTGCCCTGACCACAATCCACGTAATCGAGTCGAAATACGGTCATATTATGTGCCTTCATTGTGAGGACCCGTTAGATACAAATTTTAACAAATATTTTTTTGTTTTGTTTTTGAACTATGAATCTGTCATAAGCACGCATCATATCTGTCATAAGCACGCAGTCGTTATCCAAACCCTTCCAATCGTAAATCATTCAAATGATGATTTTGCAGTCGCACCCTAAATGGAGAATATTACCTACCTAACTTTTTTAATCTAAATAAAACGCACCTGACATCTGGTCTCAGGATCAGCAAAGAAGCCTTTGTAACGCTGAGTCTTACAATTAAACTTGGTTGGTGGAATCACAGTCAAGATTGGATAATCAACTCCTGGTTTTCCTGGAGTACCACCTTCATCGTCCGACGTAATTGGTAAAGGGAACCGTTGGCTAGTGCTGCCACTTAAAGGGTAATCTGAAGGTTACAAAAATAATTGTCACAATATTAATAATATGTATAAAATAAGGTATCAATACTTAGATAGGTTTGATTTATAAAGTTTAGGGTACTTGCCATCTAGATGCTGAGACGGATTGTTAACCAGCGCAAGATATGGTTCCTCTTGAAAATCTGTTTCTTCTGCCAGAGCGGTCTGAACAGATTTCATCGTAGTCACTGTTGGAGTCTGAAGAACCTCAAACGGTTTTGGAGTACTTAGAACTGGCGGGTCAACACCATTTTGTTGAGGTGATGATTTCAGAGCAGTCAACACTTGCAACAAAGTCCTTATCGAAGAACTTATATTTTCTCTAGTTATGGGCTTAGGAATAGCTTTATTTAATTGTAACGAGTTCAGCAAATCTGCTAGGCTTATTGTGTCAGCAGGTGGATGCTGCACTGGTTTATCAGTAGGTTGTTCAATCACATACTGAAATTGTGGTTCGTTTTCTGGTGCTTGTAAGAATGGCTGCGATAAAGGCACAGTATTATCATTTATTTCCGATTCTGTGGTAATGCCGGCTTCATGCGACGTCAATGGACCATACGCAGGGGATTCCGTTGTTAGTATAGGTGACACAATAGGCCTAAATCCGCTTTCTATAACTGGCTGAGCAGAAGCTGGTTTCTTTTCATAATAGCTTTCGGAAACAGTAGTTGGTGGCTTCCGTGTTTTAGCTGTTGGCATATTAGCACCATCATAGAAAAAATGTGGCCGAACAGGTCTTGGTTTTACATAAACTAACTCTTTAGGTAAGTTTAATGGAGAATTATTTTTAGATAATTCGCTATGTTCTGCTCCTGGTACAAATGGTATAGGTGGAGACTGTTCATATGGTACTAATTTATATTTTGGTGTTTGTTCTTTTTCAAAAACATAATATTGCACATTAGCACCGTTGTTGTCATTAAACAAATTTATATTTGGTTTTCTGTTAATAGCTGTAAATGGAACACTTTGCGACTTTATTTGATTTGGACCAATCCTAGCATAATTAATGTCCTGGTTTTCTAACCCGTTATTCTCTAAGAGTAATGGACTGTAATTAGTGTTAATTTTTTGACCGTTATGATACAAAACTGGAACTTCTTTGTAATAAAATCTTGAAGGATTTGCTGAAGCGATATTATGTTGGGTCAACCGGTTTCCTTGATATCTTGGAATATTATGTCTTTGATTAGAATATACAACTTTTGGTTGGCGAAGATTTCCGCCTAAAATTCCTGCTTCAACAATTTGTGCTTTCTCAACTTCTATATTCTTTGTATTCTGTTCTGTGGTAGGGGACACAGCATCATTAGCGTAGTAAAACGTCATGTAAGGTATTAACCTTCGATATCTTTCGTTGATGGCAAGTTTGGTTGAATTTATACTAAAAAAATTTCTGTTCCCTTGGCCGTCACTTTTCAACTTTGAAGAAATTGGAACGAATCCTTGATGTATATCAGACAGCATCCCACCAGCCATCTTAATTTCTGGACTATTTCCATTTGGGGAGATTGTTATGGATTGCGCTACCGCTGGAATCACTGAAACAAATAACATTACCTATTAGTGACCGACGTTTTATTAGAAGTAGCCGTTCAAAGCTAGACAATTTTGCTAAATGGTGATTTTCATTACATAGTATGTTTTTTTTTAACGTTAAAAAGTAGTTATTTAAAACATACTTGGTACCAAAAAACCCTTCATATGAAAATATTTACTGCCTTTTGTAATTTACTATGGGACCCGTAAGTATTTAAAATTTGCAACAATTAAATATTTGAAGGTATAGTATCTATCCAATAGGTATTGTACCAAAATTGTTTCATTATTTCGTTTCACAATCAATTTTACACATATTTTAGCCTTCCTTATCTAATACCTACAGAAAATGTTAAGTAAGTCACTGTGCGATAGACTCGACACCGTAACATAATTTTACTTTCACTGCCTTAATTCCTGTTTCGTGTCTTTAGGAAAATAAATCTTCCATAATCATTACAAGGTTCCATTATTGCGTTAGAACTAGCCGAGCGAATGGTTGATCAGAGAAGGAGACAAAACTGCCCTAATTTATGTACCCTAACCACAAAATATTTTCTGAGATCTTCAGTTTGATTCTTAATACAAATTAAGACACATAGGTAAGTAGATAGACCTATTCATTTTTACACATCCGGTATCAAATCTGAATTTTATTTAAAAATTGCGAAAACAATTCTTAGATGTACAATTAAACAACAAACGACATTAAACATTAAACGAAAAGTTAAGCATAAGCTATAGGTACTGCTTATTTTAAATGTATATTATACATATTCATTATAATCATTCATATAGATATGCATTGTTTCAATTTGATCAACGTCATTTTAAAACTAGACAATATTATAAGTAAGGCTTGAAATCTGGAATCGCATATGTTACAAAAGTCAGACATCCTTGACAAAACAACCGAATAATTATAGATTCCACAATCTTTATCTGTATCTACTAAACTTAAAATAGATGAAGCAATGTTCTCTAAAACGGCATAATCCGTTTTGAATACGTGTAGAACCTTGGAGAAGTGACTGGTTCTATAAGATCCGCATCCTGGCTGCAAACGTTTAACTAAAACATTCGATAGTAAACAACCCAGTATAAGGTTCTCACAGACTAACGGCACGCAAAGTTGTTGCTATCGTCGAGAGTCATCTACTTCCGCCTAGAGCCACAGTCAACACGTTCAGTCCGCTTTAACAATCCGCTTCAGCAGTCGGTTTTTATTTAAATATCAACAAAACTTACCACTCATCTATGCGTACAATATATAAAAGTGCGACAGCGGCAATGGACAGCGCTACTTTTCCGTTTAATATTTCAATAATGATCCTAAAAGGGAAAGCGTAATAGGCACGTACCTAATTAATTATCCAGTTACTTGTTATGGATGTATCGGTGCTATTTGGATATTGTTGTATGACATGAATAACATTTTTTTTTTTTTTTACCTTATGAGAGTAGTGAACGAGCAAGCAGCAGTC
>DWUN01002007.1:0-14894 GCA_018249975.1 Passova gellias | reverse complement strand
TTGTATGTATAATATATAGTAGAGAAATACTGTTATAATTTATATGGCAGAACAACGTTTGCCGGGTCAGCTAGTGTGTCATAAAATAATTGTTTCTCTCTATGTGAATATTGTTATGATTCTAACAAATAAATTTTTAAATAGCACATGATAAATAGATACACTGAGATACTTCATCACAAATGTACATATCTTTACTTATCACGTATAGGTACATACATGATATAGGTATGTAAACTGAAACGTAAATACATTATATGTTATATATGTCAACTGTGCACCTTTGCAATACCTGTCTGTCATCTTAATAATTTATGTGTGTGATTTCTGTGGGTGTTATCATAAGTGTAGAAAAATATGTTAATTTGAAAACATCTTTATTTGCTTCCCACAATAACGTCTCTTTGTTGTAACATAAGCGGCGAAAAGTTCGATTTGTAAATAAATTAAGGAGTGATTGTACTTCGTCCCTGGTAGGCGAATGAGATGAAACGTTGTTTCAATAAATTTAATCATTTCACGAGCACATATCGAAGTGATTTATTTCAATAACAGCTGTCAAAAGCGGGCTCCAAGTCACCGACGAGAACTTAACGTAATGAGATTTCAATAAGAAAAAAACAGCACGAATATTTATAAGCAAACTCCTCCGAAACATTATTTATTGCGCTCAATAAACTTAAATTTAGCCTCTTAACATTAAATTAAATTCATTAAATAGAATCTTACGTTAATAAATAAATAGCGGTAGCACTTTTTACAGATAAAGTCGATCTATACACACTCTGGATTCTTCTATCACAGTCTAGCACGAGAGAGTCCGACGCGGCTCGCGCGGGGTTCCGCCGACGGCCTGAACACGCGCGGCGATCAACTGCGCTTCACTATGTGGGGGTCGGGCTCCTGCGGCTCCGGGGGGCTCGCGGGCGGGCCGAAGCCGTGAATCCGTCGATACAGCTGGTGGTACGGGTTCGGCGGCGGCGGCGGCAACCTCAACAGAGGGCTCGGCAGCGCGTACCTGCCGTACACGGACAGCAGCGGCGGGTACAGCCCCACCAGGGACGCGTACGGGTTGCCGAACATCGGGTGCAGGATCGCGCCTCTCTTAAACGCCGCCAGCCGCGACCTGGACGCCGCCGTGGAGCGGCGCCGCAGCTTGCCCGTCGTGCCGCCGATGAACACGTCGTCGGACGACGGGTCCAGCATCCAGTAGTTGCCCTTCCCGGGGTCGTCGTAGTGCCGCGGCACCTTCACGAAGCATTTGTTCAAGCTCAGGTTGTGCCGGATGGAGTTCTGCCAGCCCTGCTTGTTCTCTTTGTAGTAGGGGAAGTTTTTCATGATGTACTCGTAGATGCCGTTGAGCGTGAGCCGCTTCTCGGGGCTGCTGCGGATGGCCATCATGATGAGCGCGTTGTAGCTGTAAGCGGGTTTCTCGTTTTTTTTATCGATCGCGGTGGACGAGCCGGGCGGCGGGGTCTCCGTGCCGGTGACGTCGAGCTCGGTGTCGGAGGGCGAGGGCGAGCGGGAGGAGGCCTCGGGCAGCAGATCGCGGATCGCGAAACTCGGAGGACTCATAGCTGTGCGGCATCGCGAGCCGCTCACCTCGAACTAAGGCGACGGAGCGACTGGTTACGGAGCCCCGCCTCCGGTGCCGCCCAGCCTCCGAACCCCTCCTTTCCGCGTAGAGAGAACGCGTATCGGGCTACGAGGAAAATTGCAGAACAGGTTTAAACTCTAGCGCCCACTTTTAAAGTCGCATTTTGCTCGGAACGCTTCTGTTTGGTTGTTTTTATGAGCCGAGCCGTACGTACAATTTTGATAGGGTTTTGTTGGGGTTAAATTAAAAAATAACTCGATCAGTCACGGCCGGTAAACATTGTGTTTTTTGTAATTTTTCACGCGTTGTTTAGGAATTTATTTAGTGTGACCGGTTTAATGAATGCCCCATTGGTGTAGATCATTAATTGTGTTTTCAACGCACATGTAACTCGCCAATAAAATCGTGTAGTGACAAATTGGTTCGCGCTGCATTCGCTCCATGCGCGGTGAACATTAACGACTGTAATATACCTACATGGCAGCTTTTTGTAACAATTAATTTGCATATTTTAAATGTTTCATACATCCATGTAGTTACAATATTCAATTAATGCCCCATGCTTCAGAAAGCTTATGTCAAATTTCTTGTTTTTGGACTTTGTAACTCTATTTGTTCAATTTTAAACGTAAAGTAACAACCTGCTGCAACAGAATTAAATGTATACTGCAGAGCTGAGTAACATAATCAATGGCTTCTAAGTATTCAACCTCTCCTCGACACCATTATATCTAGTATCTGCTGCATATACCTATTTGTCCGTTTTTCCTGGTGATTCTATTCTTGACTTTACTAGTACTCGTATGTATTACCTACATGATTTTGTATAGGTATAGATGCAAATATAGCTTTTAAAGCTCCAATTTCTTTGAAGTACGTATAACTTACAGTAGCTACAGCCCATTTCAAAAACCGTCGCTGACCTTGATCTTCCCTGCTTCCTAATTTAAACCACCTCTACCTTGGTAGAGAACACAAGAGTATACAAAAGCTCTACATATAGAACATTGCCATTCCAATAAACCCCTTACTCTATTTTGCTAGCATGACATCCACAAGAGCTCTATTAATTTTCAAAGCGTGTTTTGATAATTACTTTCGACGCTACATGTAAGTATCCGCAACATAAACACATTAGTTTATTACTTGTTCTAAGCGTCAAATTTATATGATATTTATATGTGTCATCTCGAGTCGTAGTAAATTGGAATACATAGCGCTAAATATAGCCGGCCCGCCCACTCGCCGCCACGCCCCGCACTCTTTGTTTTGCGCTGTTCGCACACGACCAGGTATAGCACTGTGACTATCTAGAGACTGGTACTATGTACAGCATGCAGCGCTCTTTGTTGCAATCGTTACAGTGCAATGCATTTCATTTTAACCTTATGCGATTTTATCTTACTTACATTATCATAAAGCTATAAAAATCACCTTATTACCTTGAATATAATCTACTATCTATGGAAATTAGAATATTGGAAATCACAGTATAAGGATTGAGATCCTTAGCGGCGAAAGCCATCAACCTTACCAATCCCTACATTTCTTTATCTTTTACTAGTCGAATGAGTTTAATATCGATGTAACTATGTAGTTTAATTATTCGTAAGAAACTGCACCTACGTGTAGGCAGCGGCCACTGGTAATTGTCGGTCCTTCAATAGAAACTTCCACGTCGACCTTGTACAAGAACTTGTGTATTTTCTAAAATTATTTGTATTATAGTTACCTATGACTACTACTACTTTTAGATTTAAATTCTCATAAATCAAGGGACTCTTCAAGAAAGGCGTGAAAAAAGCTCTTCTTCAAAACCGGCAACGCATGGGTGACTACTCTGGTATTGCACATGTTCATGGGCGACGATGACCACTTACCATTAAGTGGCCTGTCCGTATGTTTGCTACTCGTAGGTTAATTTATAAAAAAAAGTTGTTACATTCCGTGTGCAATGTTCAATCCAGTTTTCCAATCTACCGTTCGACTCATACTACTTTGTATAGAACATGACGTACTTTAACCATAATTATAAGGTAAAAACAATTATTTGCAATATTATATGTACAATGTATATTGTGTCGGTTTGTGTGTAGGTGGCGTCGGGCGTCGGGCCGGCAGCGATATCAGCACGGCGGCGACCGCGCGCGTGTTTCCTGCACGATTGAGCCAATCGCTCCCGACGAGGGTAGCGCCTCCACGCTTCGGCGACGGCCGGGGATTGTGCTAACACTCTCCAGCAGATATAACAAGTCTCCTGCATGCCGCCAGCGCAAGTGCAACTCTCAAGATCAGATCATTTATTGTCTATGGGTTTTGGTTAGGCAGACAGCCTAATTTGTGGTTAATTCCGTGGTGTAAATTAGCGAAATTCCTTGTTTTCTGCTTACTCCTTGCATACCCTTTCTAGTAAATCTTGAGTACTTCCTCCAACCGCATGGTTTGAGTCAAGTGCACGGGCTTGCTGGGCTGGCGCTATTTACGGAGCGTTTATGACCAGCAACCAATTTTTAAATGCTTATGAATTGATAGGATAAATCCGTTTGTTGCTGTAGTCAAAAAATGTTTTCCGTATCCGAGTTGAACAATGGTCATACTGTTAAGCGGAGCGTCGCCGCGGCGTGCTCCGACGCCCAGACAAATATTTAACAACCAGTCCGCTGTCCATCAACACTTCCAGCTCACCGCGTGCCAACCTTCCGAAGAACTTCTTACAGAGAGAAAAACTGCAACTGTATGACGGTTTCTCAACAATAACGAGAGTTTCAAAAGTCAAAAGCCAGGTCACCATTAAAACGTTCTCAGTTCAAAAGTTTACCCCATAAACATAACTTTAGCAGTATTTGAAGAAACGGTCCTCTGTCCAATCTGAACCATCGACTTGCAAATTAATATGCTTAACGAAAATGTTAACTTGCCATGATATATGATGCAAATGAAGCATGTCTTCGTTACTATGTATAGAGTACCTACAAAATACATAAATACGAACACCTTCAAAACAAAAGGAAATGCTGACTGACACTAAAGTCAGTCGAAATCAACCGACCCCCGCGCAGTGCGGCCGCCGACAAAAAGTCAGAGAAGCTTTTCCATTCGGCCCTTCCTGTTACAGTAAATACCAAGTAAATAAATAAATACGAGTTCGCGCGTGTTTTTTGGCAAATTTGAGCAATTACGCTCAGCGCGCGACTCTACAAAACAATATTTCGATTTGTTGGCCTTTTGAATGTTTTTCGCGCTGGCGCTGGGCTCGTGCGCGAACTCATTTCCAGTGATCAGCGTCGCTGGGAGATGTTTCACAGAGAACTACATATTTACATATTATGTTATATTATTATGTATGCTTTATTATAACATACTGCTCGTAAATCGGTCTCATTAGCTAAAAGAAAAATGTCGAACTGCAAAAACTTTCCAAGACTATGATTTCTGGTTTCCTTACAAAAATGGAACATACATGGGTATATGACTGTTATTAATGTCACCGGTGGCTCTATAAGCGCTAAATCAATCCTCCCTCGTGTTTTTGCACTAAACAATTAACTCAAATTTGCTATAGATATATGTCGAATATAGCGATATTTGACACAATTAAGACACCAATTTTTCATAAAATAAAGAGTATAAACTTTAAATAACGTCATTAACATCGATCTTTTAAGGTAATAGTTATAAAACAAATGACGTAAAAACTGTCATAATAAAACGATAGCTGTGAAATAAAAGGTTCAATTTCTTATAACAAAATTATGAGAACGTCCACAATTTCTCACGCGTGAAAACCTAAAACATGACATTTCAAATATTACTTTATCTGTACTCAGAATGAATCCTTATATTACCATAATGCAAACGCTTCGACATCACATAAACAAGAAGAAGCCCTGGGAATCGTTCCAATCACTTCGCGACCGAATAAACATTCAACCCCAAATTAAAACAGATTGTCTATGGACGGCCACAGATAACCCCTCAGTGCCGACCGTTTGTGTGCGACACTCGTCCTAATGAAAATAAACAATAATATACTTTTTCTACTTTAAACTCGGTTTCGTGAAAAGAAATATATTGTACATACTTAAAATTTTCTTTTGCATTCGTGGTGTCGATTCTTATTTATTGCAGTGTTTATAATCACTTGTAAAGAACTGCAGAAGCAAGTCAGGCCTATGAGGATAGCGATATTTGGCATTCGGTGCTCGTTGCCTACCCCGTTAGGAAGGTGGCGTGATGGTATAGTAATAATAATAGCTTTCCTCATTGCTTGAATGATTTGCAAATCCAATATGCTCTCAGCGGCATACGGCAATATTAATACGAAATGACAGCCAAAAACTCTCGGACTGAATACAACAGTATGAAACGTATGCTATCAAAATATTAATTGTATGTTAAAGTTATAATTATAAACCATAATCTGCCAAGTGTCCAGCAGGTCGGGGCGCGTCCAAACACGTCCCCCGCAGCGAGCAGGATCCTCGCGCGATGGAGTGGCACACGGCCCGACCGTCAGCGCCGCACGCCACCTTTGTCAGCGATCCCCGTCGACATAAATAGCAACGTGGTTTTGCAAAGGGGCTTTGTTTTCGATGTTTCGTTAAATTTTTAATATCAAAAGGTTTAACGGTTCCCGATGTTTGCAGAATGAAACATATGTGGGCGATGAAAGGCATAATTACACCGTTGTTTTGGTTGCGAGGGAAACTGTCCAAAGGTATCGCGGTGCCTTTTTAAGAGATACTGCGTTATGTAGGATTTTTACCCACGAAAAACCCCTTGGTAGCCTTCTTCGATGTTACTCATAGGACCTCGGGATCTCCAAAAGGAACGCACCTAGCATATTATACCTACAACATTTGTTTTTATGTATTTAATGGTGCATATTATAATGAATTACAAATTAATGTGCACCTAATTTATATATTTTTAATCATGACTGCTTACAATTACCACTAATGACAGCTGGTACCAAATTTCGTAAGATAAACTACCTAATAACGTCCCGAGGAGTGGTTTTACAATACTCGATGTGATAGTGATGACTTAAAACAATTCTGACTTAAAACAGTATGTAGCCATGCCAGACACGTTTGTGATTTCCACCACGCCGACTTCCGAACGTCGCCCGGCAAAACTCTTCATCTCCCTCTGAGAGCGAGGCGAGCGAGCCGAGGCGAGAGGGTGTCACATCTTAAGGAGGCGCACTCGGCGCGGGCTAATGTTGTTGAAATATTGATTAATATTGTCGCCATGTTGGATTGGCTCTTGGCGGAAGCGACGCCGGATGCGCGCCCTCTACCGGATAACGTTCCGGTTTAGATACGTTTTTGTTCCCATTGTCGTCGACTCGAGTGCGGCGTTGAGGGCTCTTCGGAAATGTGGAGCATTTTTATAATGCTTTTCATATTTATATCTACACCGGGTACTCTCTAGAGTTACACGGCTCGGAGTAGACTATTGTTGAGAGTTTTATTATTCTTAAATCAATAAACTAATAATAAAGTACTGTATTGGTAACGAAATTGATTGTAGTCGTAGCTAATGGCAATGAAATTAATTGGCGTGTAACGGAACGCAAACCGACAACGTTAATTCAAAAATGGCGTTGTACTACTTAGAAAAAATTAAATCGAATTTATAACTATGTAGACAAGAAACGAACTCCTTTTCAACTTATTTACATGATAAACTAACCTAAACCGTGTTAGGTTTGCTCGCACGCACTCGGCAGCACAGTAAACTGAGAAAGTAACGCCTTCACCCTTAACTACGAGAACACCCGAACTCACCATGGGAATGTTAATGGGTCAATGATGCTGTTGATGAAGGACGGGAGTTCCCAATTAACTAATTCAGAAACCTTGTACCGAGCGTAAAGAAACTAAACATTTTAAAAGCCGATGGCAGGGTGCAGGATAAGTGGTAAAACGTTTTAAACAATGGAAAATATTTAAAAGCACGCCACGAACTTGTGAACGAATAATTGAGCAGTCACCGGACCGATGTAAATGTACTCACAAAAGAAAACAATAAAACACTCGAGTCCGTGCGACTTGCGCTCGCGCACACCGCTGTACCGACGGACTTACATAAGCTTTCAAACATGTATTCGTCCATAAAGAGGTATTTCAGTTTTAAGTATTTACTTAACAACAATCTAAATTGTACATGACACATGAAGTGCTATAACAATATAACCAAACACGATTCCGCGAAACAATAGCGCATTTCATTATAATTCGGAATGAGATAAGTAGTAGGCATGCTATCATCCAAAACTAGATGTAGAGCGTAACATTCTTGACGATACAATGATTTTCTCATCCATCCATACTAACCTTACCCTCATTACGGCATATTCCTATTGTGACTACTATCTGTATTATCATGTCAATGCGTTCGCCTATTTTATTGCGAAGCCACGTCACATTACCTATCTCGGCTTCGACAATATGTGAAAATATACCTATGCAAATATGTATGTGATAAACATATGTACATTCTACATAATCCTTTATAAACATACGACTAGAATATTTAATACAGTAGGTACCTAATAATAGTTTTCCAATTAGGTGCTCGGAACATCTGTTCTGACAGCGGCCTCTATACATTTATCTTCTTTTTGTCTATAATACATTCAGTTTCCTAAAGCCATTTTAGCATCCCGCTGGCTCTCGGAGCCACTGGAGGCGCTTGCAATTGCAATTCATAAGTGTTGCATTGTTAATTGTAAATTCACCCGCGCCCCTTGGATCAACAGCTGATGATGTTTAAAGCGAGCCGTTTGAAACTATTATTTTGAATTACTGGAAACGTTTCAAAATAGAGTGAGCTTCTCGTTGCCATTCATTTTGTGTTCCATACGTTGTTTTCTTGTTTATTTAGTTATATCGTTAATATTTGTTCTGTAATTATCTTAAATCAAGTGGTCTTAATTAGATTATTAGGTACTCTTTTATTTATGTATCATGAAATTAATTGTGAAGTCTATTGCAATTATTCTTCATTTTTATCTTACATGTATTTATCATCTTAATATAAACAGTAAATATACAGCACTCGAATACATATAGTAATCAGTAAAACTATCCGAAATATGTTAATTCGAAGTCATCAGTTTTATTAATTTGATTTTTAAAGATTTTCCAATTTAGCAGGATCTAAGCTAAGCAAGCTAAGCACAGCAAGACAGATTACGAGAGCACCTGTATACAACGGGCAACCGACCATTGTGTTATCAAGAGGCCTCGGCCAGGACCAATCCATCAAGAGTGTACTACCTATTCAGTTGTCAGTTCTCGGAGAGATATTAAACGGCCTACATAATGTAGATCAGGATTTCAATACTTCGATCATACGTAGATGTTCAACTGTCAAAAGTGCTTACTTTTTAATGTAGGATTGCGGCGTTGTTTTTAATTGCATTCGTTTGTTCAAAACACGTTTATACTTTTCTACCTTCTGGAGTATTCGGGCTGTTAAAATAATAAATAATAATAATAACAATACCTATATTTTTAACATAATTTTTTGTACTTGTATTTAATAAAATGTATCATCTATATAGTAATCGTATTATAAAAAAAATATGCTCATTACGTTTCCCACAGAAACATATATGTATATTCTACTAATACACTTAAGAAAACTATGTAAGTACGTACATATAAAAAGGTATTCTTCATTCTTCTTATTTCTCTAATACATAATTACATGATATATACAGCAATCGTTTCAATAATAAGTACTTTACAATTGATATTCATCAAAGAAGCCCGCTCCTTGATTGGTCGCTATTTAAAAACAGTTCAACTCTACACACCCGTACAAATCTGTGCCATAATGAGATTTCGCGCCAAACGGCCGGCGGAACTTTTTTTGAAGCATCTGTCGCAGGTCGCTCGTGTCCATTCTGCCAATTCTTTTTACTTTTTTTCCACACTCCTTTTCGAGTTACAAGTCGATCCGATTTGTCACCGGGGGGCCGGATTGTGCGATACTAACGATTACTTTTGAGTTTTGTTATTTGTAAAGGTTATTGCACGTCCATACGTCCTTTGATTGTCCGAATGTGATGGATTTGCGATTTTAACGCTATTCTATCGTACTATAGAACGGATCATTTGAGATAGAAAAGAGGATTATAAGAAGTACATGAATATACAAAAACCAGCAAACGAAGCTTTAAATATGTTAAGCCTTTTTAACCCCTTCAAGTACATTTCAGGATAGAACATTGATTTCTTTTACTTAAATATGATTAGGACGGATTTCTTTTTAAAACTGGTACTAAAACTCTATTTTTATGTTATACAAACCCTGGTATGTGTAAGAATATCAGTCCTTTTAAGAAAACATTTTATCTCGTACATGGCACTTGAACATAGCCTATTATGGAATATCCAATAAATAATAGTAATAATCATCTCTTAGAACATTGAACCCTTATTTGTAGCGTCCTTATTCCTTGTCTGCTTTATTTAGTAAGAATTGAGTTATGATTTCGCTACATTCACACGAGAAAACCAATGAGATAAGTACCCACGTTTTCTCCGAGATCCATACGCGACGCTATGAATAGCAAACGTAACGAACAAGTCTCCGGAGACTGGAATCGACGAATATATCATCTGCCTACGTTTCTGGAGACATATCCGATTTAATTAAGTCTTTACGAGCATTTGCGACACGTGAGGCTGAATGGCTGAGCGCCTTTGCTTTATGCGACAACTAGTGTCGCATTGTCGGCAAGCAGTGGGAGGTTGGCCCGATTTCCGAGCGCACCTGTCAATTATTCGATAGAATCAACATTCGCCTTAACCCCCCAACGCTAGAGTCCAATTCTAAGCACGCATTTTTTCCACGCGTGGGCCATAATGAAACGAACGTCTCAATATGGTGCGACGACGTGTTAAGACTGCATTGTCGCTCCTTGACAATGGCGATAATTGATCGTGTCGAGTCCGTCTCCCAGATGCCGTCGACGCACCCTTTATTCGTGGCTTGTTACATAGATACAACATTTATTTCGTTCGTTTAGATGTCTTTATGTAGGTTAGACCTGTTAGGTGTAAATCTTTTGACACGTCGAGGGCTGGCCACCGATATTACGTGACCGCGTTTTTGTACTGTCACCGTCGTTGTTAACTGACGTTTTGGTTTTTTTTTAGAAAGTCATGTGTGTAATATTTCTCAGATCATCTGATCATTATTTAATTTGTGATGACTGTTTGCAACGAAACCCATCTGCTGCAAAAGGATTCCTTCGTGCTTGTGATTCGCGAATGTCTTAATAAAAATAATACGAGTACAAATATAATACACAGCTTAAGAAAGAATAGATTATATGATGCCCTTCCTTCGGATTAATGAATTACAACTATTATAAATATTATGCAACAATTTGCAAGTAAATTATAATGCACAACAAAAATTATAATTAATAACATCTACACACAAATAATATGAAGTAAGTAAATTAATAAATGATAGTAAACACTATGACAATAGAGAAGTACGCTTTTTTATCAAGTAACAATTCGTATTTATCCATCGCTCTCGTAACGCATAACAAATCTGAAAACAAAACATTAATCCGGCAACAAATACTGGACAAAGGCACTCGTCATTATCAAAACATTAGCGCGCGTCTGTCCGCGGGGCGCCAATTATTTCGCCGGCAACCCCATCACGCGATGATTACTGTACGCGCTGCGCTGGCAACACCGTTACACTCGTTTGTCTCGCCCGCCGCGTGCGATGGCGGCGCGCCACGCGACTCACTTTTTTACGTTAAATGACAATTATCATTCGCTCGTCGATGTATAATAAATAAACAAAAATTCTTGCTCGTTAGTTTAATAGTGTTAGTGTGAGAAACTATTAAATGTCCTTACTAGCTGGCATAAAGGGCAGTCATTTTGGTACACAATAGCTTTCCCGCCAAACCACACTGGAGCAACATATTTTTTTATACTTCCAAGGCAAGAAATTCTAAAATATAAGACAAACGGGACCGATGGCTCATCTAATGGCGAATGATTAAAGTTACTTCTAAACATTAGCAACATCAAAGAGTTTCCCAATGCGTTGCCGAACATGAATGAATCTTTTAACGCTACTACGCGTTAACCCACAGCAAAGATCTTTCGAAACGTCCATTCCAAAACAAGCGTAACTCTTCAATACTACTTAAATATTTATTTTTTGTGCAATAAATTAATTGGAATGAGAATGAAATTGAAACGGTGATCATATAGAAACATTTTTATTTGTCAGAAAAGGCTACAACAACACAACAAAGAATAAAACAAACAATACGTCCACGTAGCGATCGCCTGTCCTCTGCGGTATAATGAGTTACTGAACTAAACCACGCGGGGTTGCAATGCGATGAGTGACCGCCAGTGGAAAGAATTCATCGGCGATTCCATACTTCGGAGACGTCAAACCCTCGTTCCCGGTGATTATCGTCAGGCAACAATCGTTACCGAAAGAAGTTCACAGTAATGGGACCTAAAAAGGCAGCATCCACTAACTAAACCTAAATCTATGTAACCGTTATCCCGATATACAGAATTAGCGTAACCCCTTCAAATATTATCCCAATCCAGCAAGCACCGGTAAGGGCCACTCCATATCGACCTCCTTCGTTCTCAGGGCCCGCCGTCGACTTTCCCAACACTCTAGCATTCACACTAATCTGTATAACAAACGGCGTAATGATCTCGAAACAATTAGTATCAAGCGGAAGCACATTCACAAAGGCGACGTGTTTCACGCAAATAGCCTTAATCTTCGATTCGTGACCAGGGTTGCCGAGCAATGGATGCGACAGAATAAATGACGAGCTAGAACTTTATATTGCAAAGCGAATTACACTTTTTGAAAAGTATGTATTGTTACAGATCACTATAGGAAAATACGATCCGATGAAGTTAGCTTTGCGTGAGTTTCATTTACAAAATACGTAATTAATACATTATCTAGGCACAGAACGTTGTTCAAACGTAGTTTATCTATAAATATTCAATCATGATTTGGCTGCATATTATATTAAAATTTCTGTGTATCTCGGTGTAAATATTGTATTTAGTGCGAATCTGTCGCGGTACGCGTCCGCGTCAGCCCTAGCGGGTCCGCCCTTGTTTGCGCCGCTCGCCCGTGATTGAACACGCAATGTTCCTTCCCGCCCTTTGTCGCCGCTGGCAGTCGCCACTCCGCCGCTCACTTTCATTTCTTACCTTATAATTCTAATTGTGGGAAAAGAACACTTGAATTTTTGCAATTTATCGAGCACGATTGTGGGAATCGTTTTTTCATAACGCACTAGTTTGAACACAGTCATTAATGTTTATTCGAGATTCAATTCGCCGTCGCTAATTGGAACGGGAACGAGCAGTTTCGTAAATCATTGTTCTGTTTCGAATGCAAGGAATTTGGAACTGAGAGTATTTATTATACATTTAATTGTTGAAATCATGGAACGATATCAAATACATTATTGTAAGAAATATTTTAAGTGTAAATTGATGGTTGCCGTATTCGAGGTCTACGTCGCGAAGACGGTTCGTCGCGATGCTTTCTCATACAACTAACAACACTACCAAATTAAAACTCATCGTTTCTACTACCTCATCGTCTCACGCTGCGACGCTGTCGCACGTGGGGAGTTCGGGCCTCGAGGTTTCCCTCTCTACCCGTGCTGGACTCACGGGGACAGCTGCCCCACGGTGAAAACACCCCGCCACTGAAGGCGGTGGTGCAAGCCTTTAGCGTCTCCGCTGTCCCGGAGCGCTCGGGGCTAACTGTCAGCCTCCTCTTCGGAGGAGGACGACGCCAGCCGCACGAGCTCCCTCGGGAGCGGGCGCCCGTCAGGTGGACGAGCGTGGAGAAATGGGCGTGTGGCCCATTATCGGCGCGGGCGTACATACGGGTACGCCGCGCCGTCAACGTCTCTAACCGCTCCAACGTCGGATCGATGAGGTCGCGCGACTCAACGTTTCGAGCACTTCTAGTTAGAGGCAAAATTACATGTAGTACCATATTGCAAGCTGCTGTGCGGATGAGCCATTAACTACGCAATTTTTGACCTTCGGACGTACGCTTTCTGGAACGTTAAATAAGCATTGAAGTATATTAATTACGAATAAACACGATTGGTGCTTACGTAGAGTTTACGGTACCATAGTGACTGTTCTAAGGACACGACATAAAAAGTTGTCAAGTTAGGCGAATGTTATTTGTCAACAATACGCATTTATGAGAGTAGTGAACATCAATAGGATGTTCACTACCAGACTACAACAATAGCTGTAAGTATTGTCGGGGATGGCTGTTTCGTGGATTGCTTCAGAACGACATTGAGGCAAACGACATTAACGAAATTAACTGTAAGGTGTGCTACGACGTAAAGATAAATCATTTAATTATAGACATACGGATAAAATGCGAAATATAAACCGATACCACATAGACGGCGACGAGAGTAGCATAATATTTTCCAAATGTAATCCGTAAGTCAAACAAAACGCCGAATAAACCGCGAAGCATAACCGGCTGGGTGGTAACGGGAGATGTGTTTTCTTTGGGTGCACGGCGGCGGATCGGCGGCGCCGCCCGGGGGCACGGCGGCCGGCCTCGCGTTCCAAAACAATTAGTCGCTAAAAAATAAAGAAATAGGGCTGATTAGTGACGCGGGGCGGCCCGGGGCGCGCCTGTGGGAACCTCGCCTTTGTTTCCCGACGGCCACATTCAGATTGCTCACTCGCAAGCCCCGCTGGCTCCCAAAGCCGCTCGGCAGACAGCCGGTGTCGCTCGGAGTCAGAGTCTCACGGCCGATTTGCGATCAAACGCCCATATGGCGAATTTAGCTCATTGTTCACGGGTTCATTTGGATTTGTTGGTGGTTATTTAAAAACATTCGCTCATTGTTGGCACTCATTGTTATTTGAGTAAATTAAGTTCGGTTCGATTCTTCGGCAGGCGCGGTGCCGGGGGTGGTAACGTTTATTTCACCAACGTTACCACCATCACCAATACTGTTTACTTAACAAAATGTACACGAACCTATATTTTGATATCGCAGAACTAATATACAATGATCCCATTCACTTGGGATGAACAGGAAAGGAATTACGTAAAATGAAGGATATGATTTGCTTTTTTATCTCACGGGTTCCAGTTTTAGTGACTCTATTCAAATTTCAGATTTCAGTGATAGAACCTGTATACGGTTCGCCCGGGGAAGTACCACCGCCACACCTATTTCTGCCGTGAAGCAATTGTTTCT
>DWUN01002006.1:0-14899 GCA_018249975.1 Passova gellias | reverse complement strand
TTGCTTCACGGCAGAAATAGGTGTGGCGGTGGTACTTCCCCGGGCGAACCGTATACAGGTTCTACCACACAAAAATTATATTATTAATTATATAATTATATTAAATATTATAATAAAATTGTAAAATTTTATAAATAACCTATACTATTTTCAGATGAAGTTAGGCGAATATGTGAAACACAAATGAAAGGAATCTTCTTTTACCCAATCTAGTTAATTAAACCACATGTAATGAGTGAATTTTATCACCATACAAATGAAAACAGACATTTATAAAAATTATCAAGTGTTAATTAATAAACTATCTCAGATATTTTTTATTAGCTTATTTTATTTACACATTGTAGAAATAATGTAATAACAATACATTATTATTATTATTAATAATACAATCATACTTCTACATATTGTGAAGCTCATTTACACATCATATGTGACTAAAATAAAACAATATTTCCAAATTTAAAACATTTAATATTATATTTTGGCTTTGTAACCTTAACAATAACTGTATGCTAGTCAATAGTTTTCTTTTTGCCTTCTGTCTTCATAGTTTTATCGTAAAATTTAACAATCAGCTCTCTATTTTCATATGCCCAAGAGAGTAGAACGCAAATTAAACATAACATTCCTATGGCTATATGAGTAACTAATGAGTTGTTAGAAAATTTATTTTCAGACAACTTACATATACATCCTGCAATAAACAGTGTTAATAAAAAAAACTTTCCCACATACAGCCCATTTAAAGGTGCATAATCTGTGTCTTCATATTTTTTACTTATAAAATGAATACTGTGCATTATTCTCGCAAACATATTTATACAGTTAGATATAATGAAACCTACAGGACCT
Organism: Passova gellias; assembly: GCA_018249975.1. Lineage (NCBI taxonomy): Eukaryota > Metazoa > Arthropoda > Insecta > Lepidoptera > Hesperiidae > Passova > Passova gellias. The sequence goes on along the minus strand of DWUN01002006.1, from coordinate 14,044 downwards.
AGCAAATATGTAAGAAAATAAGACAGTAAAAGGAAACTAATTGAGAAAAATACCATCAAATAATTATAACTATTCAATTGAGTACTAGTCATTGTAGCAAAAGTGTAGCATTCTGTAATGCCATTAACGGCTAGTAACACAATGGCTAAGCAATGACTACGCAGTAACTGCACTGGTAAACTACTCGCTACAAATGTTTCACCTCCATACAACTTCAGCAATGTATAAGAGTAGCTTTGACCAAATACTAGGACTATTAAACCGATTGAACTGACTGTTTTACACACTTGTGACAACACTGTACAGGATTCTTTGATTTTGTGCTGGTCCTGTTTGTGGAGAGGCAACTCTCTGCTTACCATCTGTGTAAAGTAAAAATAACTACTGTCTTCAATGGGCCTGAATACAAATCTTGCTGCAAGACTCCCTAAATTATTTACCACATCATAAGTAGCTTGTTCCTTAAAAGTCATCACTGGACTGATTGACATGACATATTTTTCTCCCTCCGTTAGCAACTGCTTTACTACTCCTTGCTTCATAAAACTAACAGTTAAGGTGCTCAACTTTTTATTGAATGTTGAATTGACCGATCCCAAGAACTTTGGAAAGAAGTCCCACAGAGAAGTAAAATTAAAATCATCCATGTTGCTATACAATTTTAACAGAACAACATCTGGGATAAACCTACTTTTGAGTGCCCCTTTGGCATACAAGGGCTTGCTGCTGATGTACCAATAGAAAAATATATAATAAGCTATAACTATAGTTGCAATACTACCAACTTGTGCTACAGAGAATGCTAGAAGTGCTAAAGACTGGTCATAAGCAATAATTGACACAAATAGTAAAGACCTTACAAAAATGTGTAATGAATCTAGAGCCACTTTCAGTTTTACAAAACAGAATAGTTGTGCAACAAGAGACATATTGGCCGAGCAAAGTTCTAAAACACAAGAAAAGGCAACACTCCAGCAGCTAAATTCATACTGGAATGCATGTTCTGGGTGACCCAGAGGTAATACATGTAACCAAATATACACAAATATTAATGATAATACACAGCTTAATGGTACTGACAGCCAGACCTGGTTAATAATGTGATTCCAATTCAGCTCATCTTTTTGTCCCAAACAAGCGCGGTGAAAGGGTTCCCGACTCAAAAATAAAATTGTACTTTCTAATAATAGCAACCGTACATTCATAATACCGATAACTTCATGTCCAACATTTCTTATTACCCATGCATTTATAATAAACGTTATACATCTAAATAATATCTGAAGAATAATGTTAAATGATGCATTTTCAAGGCTACTCATCAATAGATTGCGGGCCATTTTAACAAAGATCTATACAATTACACTGTTTCCTTCTGACGTAACGACAGGCTGTATACTCCTTTTCACGACATAAATTTTTTTATTGGATATACAAATAACAAACCAGTGATCGTCATAAGTTATGGAAATTTTCTTGAACTGTTCATTTGGGCTGAAAGCTACTGGGTCAACACTGTAAACGGAATAATATTTTCATTAAAATACGGCTGTGAAAATTATTACAATTGTAACAGAAACATGCACACCTGTTAGATAAGCTGATGAGACCAGTGATGATAGTAGCAACACGTTCGTCGTTTTCTAACTCTCCTCCAGATTCGAAGACAGCGCCGTCTTCTGCTAGAATCAAATATCCTATCTGGTCCGGAATTTTTTCCATTATAGCTGCAATTCAGAAGTACAAAACAATCACTGAGTCATATAAGATTATTATTTTTATTTATCATTGTCTTTTCATCTTACCATTGACGTGACGTCCATATGTCAATGTCATTCCCTGCTTTCGTTGATTAGTCATCGGTATGGGCAAGGATTATGTTTGTTAAATTTCGTAACTAAAGAACAAAATTATTTTTCTTAAAAATTGTTTTATATACATTCTCATAATGTGTTTATAATTATTATTTATTTATAAAGCAAACGTTTTGAAAGTAAGCTAAATAAATATTACGTTCTCAATGTGAGTACGAGAGAAATACCAACGCAAATTATGAAAATATTGGTCATTATATGTAAATTTTTGTTATTATTATGAATTTCAAAGTATCACATAATATATATATAATATGTGATACTTTGAAATTATTAATAAATTTAAACTCTGAAAAGGATAATCAAAGTGGTCCAAGTTATACGAACATCAAAAAGGCTCATAATATCAAAACTTTTATACTATTAACTTCAGCTGGATCCCTTTAATACTATTCAGTCAGTCAAAATATTCATTCAAATATTTATTTTCCTTACTCTGGCTGTATGATCAATATTTTAGTATTTGTCATAGACGTTTCATTGTAACATTGAGTGTTTTTATTACTTTAGATTAGAAACAGTTGTCATTTCAGTGCTTTGGGGTGTAATTTTTTCCTGAGCAATAACATTTTTCCCCATCTGATTTCAAAATAGTAAGTAGATTCGAATACAAATAGGTGTCTAGTACTTTGTTTTTTTTTACATATAGAGAACTAAATTCATACGCTTACCTTATAGTAACTAACAAACGTCGAATGCACTTATTGCCTGATGCTTGACGTAAGCATTTGTAATTAGATTTATTAATTGTGATGCATTATTTTATAGCTATCTTGTTTTTTTTTCTTAGACACATTATTGTTTTTTATGTACTGTTAAGTAATCTGTTGAATTAAAAAAAACCTTCAATCGATTGGCTTCATTTCTGGAGGTCTTAAAGTGCTGACCGGTATATATACAATTATTTTTATAAATCCAACATATTTTTTTACGATTACACTGCTAAATGATCGTCTTAGTAGTATTTTCCTAAAATGTTCCTTCTAACGCAGCTGTTATAATTAGAATATTATTTCTTTAAAAATTTTGGGCAATAAAATTCTGCTTGTTACTTTATCAAGAAATAATGACATTTTAAAATTTGAATGTATAATTATAGTCGCAGCTTTTTATTATATAAACAAATAGCACTTAACTCTTGTTTTCGTATAGGAATTTCATTTCTTTCACAGCTCAAGCTATTTTAGCTGTAATCTAAGAGAATACCTAAGGAATACTTATGTAATTTTTATTTGTAACTAGCAGACTCGACCACACATTGCCGTGGTTCAATTATGATAACTTAATCTTTTATATGTAAGTATCCTGTGGGTCGCTGTTGTCCAAATAAGCATTGTCCTATGAAAAATATTGCCATTACAAAAAAAATTGAAATCATTAATTGAGATAAACCTATTCATTACTATATTACAGCCTACGAGGAAGTCTAAAGACAATTGTGACACTCCATGTCTATCTGTTGACATGGCAATATGAGTATTGTTTATGGACATTATACAATTTAAAATTTCTTGTTGGTTTTCAATTATCATCTATTGTATTGTCTCAATTGCATGTATGTAAATTTCACATTTTCTGTTTAACAGGTTGCAATGTTAAGATTTCGTCCCAAATTGGGAAGTGAAAGAAGCAGCGAATGGCGCTGCTTCTTTTGCCTGCACGTCCGCACAGGCACCATCCTGTTAGGAACATGGCAGATGGTGAGTGTTCTACAATTTCTATATGAAACACTCGTTACGGTTTCTCTCCTTGTTACGAGATGTTTGTGTGTATATACAGTTACTGCAGCTGATAGCTTTGGGTTTCCTCGCTGCGGTGGTGCGTGACCCAAACCTGCTGCAAGAGCTGGAGCGTGAGTCCTCTCCCATCGCTGAATGGAATGATGTGGGCGCTGCGCTTTCAACACCATTATCAAATGTGGAGGAACCGCCCAGCCCCTACACGCAGCACGCTGGCACACCACGCGACCACAGTTTCATATATCGTGAGTTTATCAATCAATGTTAGCTTAATTTGTAACTGAAATTAGTTGCTTAGCAGACGTTTTGTAAAAGTTTTCAGCATTTGTCTTTAGAAACTCAAAAAATCACAGCTTTTAATGTACAGTTCAATGGGACCACACAAAACAAACAATCATTAATTTCTTATCTAACCAATTATTTGAAAATACAATAATTGTAAAATGTATTAAAAGACCAATTTACTTAATTTTTACTGTTATTGTGAATTTTTTTACTATACATACACTTCATACTATCATATTTGCTACGCAGCACTTTCATACTAACAAAAAAAAAGAAAAGGTCACATTTAATTACTATCCATAAATTTGTTCCTACATCATATCTACGGCTTTTCATGCAAAAAGTTTTAAACTCATTTTATTTTAACTCATTGTTACATATTACATGTTTACCCCTAATACAAGCAAATGCCCTGAAACGGGAAAATCTTGCAGTAATATTGGCATTGTTTCTAACTTGAGTTAACCATTAGTTTTTAGTACAATGCTTTGCCCTATGACACTTTTTAAATGCAATGATAATGAAAGAGCTGTGATAACTAAATGAGATTGACTCGTGTCTACTAGACGATGTGGATATGGGTGCACTGGTTACAGTGTGCACACTGGCCATCACTCTCATGCTGATATACGGTGCATCGCGCGGCCGGCCCGCTCACCTACTACCGTTCTTCTGCCTGCAAATTTTCGACTTCGTCATCACCGTGTAAGTATATGTTTTTATTATAATTTATGTAAACATTAGTTGAATTGATCATGGCGAAAAAATTGTTTGTGTTGAACTATCCCTAGACCTTGAGGAAAATACTCTATCAAGTTACATACTAAGACTTTATATTTATATAACACCTACATGACCTACAACTTACATTCATGTCTAATGAAAGCATGAAGCAATAGAGATTTGTATTTGAATTTATGACAGCTGTGCTGTTAAGCTATGAGCTTAACCTCTTAATGCACATTTTTTTAATCAATTTAGATAATCAATCATAAGCAAACGTAAATTCCAAGAATGGCAATAATCTACCATCCAACGTGACAGATACGGACTTAAAATATTTGGAAAATTATATTTCTATATATTAACCGTGACCCATACGGAGCTGTAATATTTTGCGACATATAAAATTACACTGACCGTGACGTTCACGGAGCTGCATAATTCTGCCGGTAAACGTTGCCCGTATATGTCACGGAGGTGTGCATTATGTGGTTAAATAGGAAATATTAAATTGATTGAGACAAATTAGTAGACTATAATATAATTACTTAGTAGCTAAACGTAATTTTATAAACCACAGAAGATTCGAAACATGTACACAATAATATATTCAAATAGATTTTTTTTATGTGCAACATGTGAACAAACTGTAATCATGATTTGTTTTGTACTTAGCGCTCCGGGATACATTAATAGATCACCACTTGCTGTACAGATGAATACTATAGACATAATGTGATTTGTATGAACATTACAACACATTACGTTAACAGGATTATTATAGGTATCTTTATGTCTATTTCAAAACAATTGCATTATGGATTCTACTTTACAATTTACATTATTATGCAGCGTTTTGGATTGTGGTTAAAATTATGTTAGTAAAAGTAATGAGTCAGTTAATTAAAATGACGTAAAACAAAGGACAATTGTTCACTTCGACCACTATGCACAGGTTATCGGCAACCGGCTACATGTGCTATCTGCGCTCGATTCACCGACTGGTCGCGGAGACTCGCCGCGTCCCCTGGCGTTCTGAGCTGCTGCAGCTGCCGGCGCCCGCCCTCGCCATGGTAGTGCTCTCCGCGTTCCTCTTAGCCGTTTTGATAAAGGTGAATCATAAATACAAATTTTCTTGTTGCATAAGTTATTAGCTTTTGTCCGCGTCTGCCTGGAATAATGACTTTGGGCGGCATTTTAATTTCCTAGGATACTTTTATTGCAGAACACGACACTATTCCACGCGGACGAATTCGGGGCCGAAAGCTAGTATAACCTAAATTGATCAATGATAATGTGGCATTCAAATGGTGAAAGAATTTTTGAAATCGGTCCTGTAGTGTTTGAGCCTAATTCGTTACATATAATACACACGCACACACAAATCTTTCCTCTTTATAGTATTAGTATAGAAAGGTAAAATAACCAATTTACTTGAAAACAGAAAGAATTTCTTTATGTGATCATGTTCTTTACATCACTATCACTATTTCTATCTTTACCTCTCTCTCCAATTCTTCTCTGTCACTGGTTCTGCACCTCTCAGCCTTTAATGACCCATGATTGTTAATTAATTGTTATGTAAATATAATGTGCTGTGGCAACTATCAGTCTAATCGGTGCGATATTCTTGTTACCATATGATACGTAACTCTGTGCCACCAACAGGGATACTGCATCAGCGTCGTGTGGAGATGCTACAAGTACCTGACGATGCGTACGCACTCGCTGCACAACTTGACTCCGTTCGTGATATCGAGTGAGGGCGTGGTGGCGGGGGCGCCGTACGTGCCACCCGCTCCGGACTACTCCAGCCTGCTGCCCGCATACGAGGAGGCCGTGAAGCAAACTCCGCCGCCCTCCTACCGGGCCGCCACTCTTATGTCAGCGGCCAAACCGGCTATCGTCACTGTGAGCAACCAATTACATTTTCTCTCGTAGTTGTACAATTACGCTTATTTCCCGTTGGGGTAAGCAAATACTAAAGATATTTCTTGGCTACAGTTCTGACAAAGTTCTGACATTTCATCTACTGTCATCAAAATCTTTAATAGTCTTCTTCTCATGCAACACTTAATGTAGTATGTAATATGTCTTATGGAAAATCTTCCATTGCAGCCGGAGACTCCGCCAGGCGAGCAGCAGCAACAGCAGCCGCAGCAACAACAGCAACCCCCGCAACAGTCGCAGCCTGCACCCGCCCACACCGTGGTCATGTTGCCGCAGGAAGGCGCTCCAGTGCGCGTGTAAATCCTCCACCCGATTAGAAATCTAAATATTGAACTTGGCTACAGGTCTTCAATAAACTAAGCCTACTATAAAAAACCAGCTCTTCAATAATCTATTATCGTTGACATTTAGAAGTTTCCAGCAGTTTTAATCAGTAATGTCCATTGCTTGTATTGGAATATGATTGTGCGCAATAACGTCTGTGTATGTAAAAATATCTTTTTAATTAAAAGGGATTGCCGCCATATTGAGACAAATCAGCAGAAAACTATTAGAGTCGAACATCAAAGACTTTATTCAAATTGATTTCCTTCATTTTAATTTATTCACACAATTGTGATTAATTTTTTGTTCGACTAGTATTTCATCTTGGTATTTTATATGATAACAATATGTTGCTTTTATAGTGTTTACGTTCACTTTGTTCCGTATCTGTGTGTCCTGCACTATATTCTGTAATTTCAGTGCAAATATAATGATGCAAAACGTGTTACGATGATTATGTTTCAATAAAAAGGGTAATTTAAATTTCTTCGGCATACACATAGTGAAATATATTTCTGTTTAGTATAAAACTAGGTTTAATGTGGAAATAACACCTGAAATCACCATATTTACCCAAGTGTTAATATAACATTGAATAAAGAAACAAAGTAACATTTGCAGAAATGCAAATATTATTTACGTCATACGTCTGTCTTTGAGCGGCTGAGTGCTGCTCACAACAGGTTTTAATAAACTTTCCATTGTTTTTAGTCTTCAAAATATATTTTCAAACCTCATATGCATTTATTTTATCTTAATGCAGCGTCTGGCAACGTAAAAGCGGTAAAGCGGTAAAGCCTATCAAAACTCAGTGGAAAAATATTGAGTATTATAGCATTATGATTTAATTTTAATACAGCGGCAATTATTATCCTTTACACCCAGTATTTTTTGACTCTGAGCTTTGCCCAGTCAGATATTGCCTGCCCTTGCGTTATTGTAGCCTGTCTACCTAAGGTTAATGATGCTGAAGGTGTTCCATACCGGGCAATTGATACGAGATGTTGAGTATTTACAATAATATACCTAATATTGCAGAAAGGTATTTTCATAATAAATACTTCGATAAATATGTTATTTCATTTATAAATAACTGTCTTATTCGAACTAACCATTGTTAAAGATATTGCCTATTTGGATCACAATAACACTATCCAGTTTTACGTGCAATATATGTCCTAATAATATATTGCTGGTACTATTTCGTTCCATAAATAAGTTAGCTAAGGCTTTAAAAATTACTCCATTAAACGTACGTGTTGCGTTGTTAGTAAATTATCGTCGTCGTGCCAGTGCCACAGTACACCAAATAACAATGACAAAGATGGAGTAATAAGAAGACAAGGTTTTATTGTAATTGTTTTTTTATGTATACTTTGCTATAAGCTATCATAGTGCCATTACATATGGGTAAATAGTATTTTATTCTGTAATTCGATAGATCCATTATTGATCATTGATGCTAATAAAAAATTTAGACATTCATTATTACGTTATTTTTATATCTATTGTAATAAATAAAGTACCTATCTATCTATATGAAAGTATATTTTTGGTTATCGGTATGTAGTATTTTTTCTTTTTCCTTTCAAATTAACGAAACGAATGTGTCTAAATCGAGTAGTGTGTTCTAGATTAAAAGTAGATGTGGCACGAGAATTTTCGCCATGATTAAATTCATGAGTAGATTAGACATCGGAAAAAATAATGTTGGCAATGTTTAGCAATGTCTGTTAAAATATGTATCTGAAATTTTAAAAATATATTCAATCTTCTTGGTGTCTAAGAAATATTCTAAGTGTATGTTAATCCTCTTTGTAAGTAGTTTCGTTGTGGCCTAAAGTGTATAAAATAATACGATGTGCTAATTTTAGATGTAGCAAGCGAACGTGCACCTCGTTTGATGCTAGCGAATCTTCAGTGCAGACCAGGGAAAGAAACCTCATGTAAATTGAATGCCTATCATATTTGTTTTTATTTCAATTGATAAGAATATAGCAACGACGCATACACCTTCTCGACTGCACTGCTTAGTAGCCGATACACTTGTCTTAAAATGGACTTTTCTATGTAAATTAAATGACTACTGGATATATTTCGGAAAACATTTCGAATTTTCATTTATTGTAACAGTATCAGTTTGACGTTCGAAAGTGCCTGCGTCGAAGGAAAATGACATTCTTACACGTACTATTTTGATTTAATGCTTTCGTGCAATTTTTCTCTTTAAACCAGTTTCGACTGTGTACTATTATTATTAATTAACTACTTGCTATTTATTGTATATTGTATAATTATTATTACCATATGCTACCAATTTTGTTATTATAAGTTGATACTAAATTGGTGTTAGAAAGAGTGCGTAAATTAGTACCTATATAGATAAATATAAAATTATTGATGTTGTGGAAGTATGTACTTAACCCCAATAAATTGAAAATAACATGCAATGGCCTTTTTTTTAAAAACACTGCGAACTTTTACTCCGCCTTTTCTTTTGATTTATTATTTAATATTCATGTTTTTTACACATTTGAAACATGACCTATTAAAACATTGCACGATTGCTCTTTTCGATGCATGACAAAGACAAGAGTTTTTGCTCGATTCGAAGAACTAGCAACTTTCACGAAGAACTTAGTATCCTCGCTACGTAGAGTAACATAAAGCTACCCAATAAGGTTCAGACTGAAATGTAGTATGTTCCCTACCTCCTTGATATGTATCTCATCGCAATGGAAATAATTAAATGAACACGAATAAAATTCATTTTATTATGAATTTTCAATGCATCTAAACATTAGTGGCCTAATAAAATGAAACGAATATTTTATCTTAATGTGTGTTGGATCTCTAGATCGCCGCAAAGGTCAAAGTGGGGAGGGCAATTTACAAACAATGCAGCAGACATGCGCATAATATATCGGCGGATTTCACAGGCCTGTTTGGAAGTCTGTAGCACGGCGCTTCGTCTCCTTCGTTTACGCGTTCTCTATTTATATCGACGACTTTACCCCCCGCGACCCTCCGTAGAGCGCATGCGCATTGCGCACCTGAAACGCCGAAAGCGAAAATTGCACATCATGGTATTGCTCTGTATAGAGCGCGTTATAAGATTGTCGCCTAAAATCAACACTAATTAATATCGCTAAGACTAAACGAACGCTCATAGCCACGTTCAGTGTGCCGCGAGGATGGCTGATGTCTTCGCGGCGGCCTTTAACACTGCGGTAATTCTGCGTCATAAATCAGCTGTGTTACCGGCGAAAGACGCGCTTTCGTGACGTTTCCCTCGGCTTGCCGTAAGGGCTCGTCGGCACGATGGCGTCCACGATGCAGCTCGAGTTCACCCAGGCGATGACAGACTTTAAAACGATGTTTCCGGACATGGACGACGATGTGATCGAGGCGGTGTTACGAGCGAATCAAGGCGCAGTCGACGCGACGATTGATCAGCTGCTAGCGATGAGCACCGACAACCAAAACGAACGACTACGGCTAGAGATGGAACGAGTGGAAGGCAGCTCGCCATCGCGCCGCAAGGACAGACGCACGGCCGCTCGGCTCATTGAGAACGGAGACGATAACGACACCACTGCCCTCGTGTGAGTTACACCATTATTTATATTATAACACCATTATTATTTTGGTACATAATAAAAACATCAAGTAGATAGATATACGTAATGAAATATTTGAACTTAAATCTGATGATTTAAATATTATCGAATAAGGTATATATTATTATAGTATTGTTGCTACGCATAAAACGATCAACAAGTTAGCTTGAGGAAATAATAGCAAAACTAACAATTTTCATTTTAATGTTTATAACAGTAGTACTATTTATAATAATAGTACCCTTAAGCTTTAACGTTTGTGGTTTGCTATATCCACAATTAATTACCTATATTTGTAACTTAGTTGTACCGTAACATTTATAAAATTACATAAACAGTTCATTTCGCGGTATAGGTAACTATCAATACTAGTCTTGAAAGCTACTTTGTAGTAGGTTAATATACTTAATACTAATACTAATACTAATAACTAATAAGTTACTACTAAGTATACTTACATGTAATAGTTTACCTATAATATCCATGCTGAATACAATAATATAATAAAAAAGCGAAATAATAAATAAGTCGTCTATACTGGTACAAAATAATGTACTTACCTACTAAACGTAATCACAGCGGGGACGTTAAGGGCAAGGGAAATAAAAATGGTACATAGCCCGAGCAAGTTATCGTTAGCACAATGTATTGCTTAATCATTAACTGCCTACACCACATCGTATATAATGGTATATATCAGTAGCCCGAGCACGAACTTTACCAGAGTTGTAAATGTTACGGTATCAAGAAAACGATACCTTTACGTTACGTTTACATTAGTCAGCAGCACTAAGTACTATCGAATACTTTGTCGCTAGAGGTTCGTGCTAGGGCCACAGTAAAAAGACTATTCCCTATTTATACGTGAGAATGAGAAGATTGTTTAATTTATTTGTATGTTGTAAATAATGTAACCATATTGTTCAAACTTATAGCCTTGCTATTAATAAATAGGTAACAGGAATACAGAGCAGTCTACAAATATACCTAAGTTGCCTACAAATATACGTATCTTTTAAATTATGCGAAAGACCATTTAGCATTTTAAATCGTAGAAGTCTCGAGTTATATTATTTTTATCTCGTTAAGTAGGTATATCTAGAATGATGTTCGCTTCAAGCAGGCTTGATTCAAACCAGTAATATTATAAAAATAGGTTCGCAATAGCGTCCTGCTCCTGACAGCATAATGTAATTCATCGCGATCGCAAACGTATTTACAATTTTCTAGGCAAGTAATTTTATTTACATTGCGAAATAAGATACCTATGTATGAGTTTTGATGTAGGTATGATTTTCAGAAACGTTGACGACGAATCAGTGCCACTTGCTGTAAGAAGAAAATGGGTTCCGCGTATGCTTGGTCCTCTTCCGCCAATGTTTCTCCGAATTCCACCGGGTACAGATGCAAGAATAGATTTAAGTCTGGAAATGGACGATGATCGCATTGCGACTTTACTACAGAATGAGGAGTTTATGGCGGAACTGCGTTGGAACCAAGAATTCATTGCGGCTTTAGATAGCGACCAGGGTCACAAGACAAAGTGTCATGACGACGAAGCTGCCTTTAAAGAAAGATTAAAGAATATGGGAAAACGTAAGTAAAGGATCTTGAAGTAAATATGATGGTGAATGTATAGTGTACATGCAAATGTATCGTTGTTTTATTTGATAGTGTCGCGAAAGAAGTTTGCCCAATTGTCGCGGATGTTCAGTCGAGGTGGGCCGAGGCGCAGCGGCGGCGCGCGGGCCCCTCCGCGCGGTCCTCCCGACAGTCTGCTTCTGCAAGAAGAACATAGTGACGACGATGATCGTCCACACAAAACTAACAACAAACTATAACCATCGTGTTATACCTTATCTTCACGCGCCATTCTTATATTGCGCTTCAACACCTGTCAACGCCTTACATTGTGATGGTCCTTATGAGTACTGATAGTTACACAAGGTTTCGAATAAGACTGGAACGCTTAGATAGGTTTGATTAAAGAAAATCAGTAGGTGCGGTTAAAATGATAGTATTGTGTAAAGTATAATGTGAATTAGGTTGAAGTGATGATTGAAAATGGCCTGGACATTGTTTTACGATGAAATTTTAAAACGCTAAAAACTATTGTAAATACTTGTTGTATCGTTAGTCATTTAATAGATAATAGATTGCTTGTATCAGTATCTAGAGTTAAAGTCCAGCACGCATTACTTGCCTGTTGGATGGTAGTTGACGCGCTTACAAATCGGTATTAGCCTTAAAGTGCAATTAAACCATCCATACCACATTATTTAATCGCACTAGGGGCTTTGTATAATGGTTTTTTGTTAGGCATAATTAAAACTATTTTATTAGACTCGTACCTTTAAGCAATTTAACTGATTTATTATTATTGTACCTTACAGTAAAGTATTCTTTATTTATTGTACCTACTTCGAATGATTTTAAACGTGACATTATTTTTTTGTATCCTACATCATTCATATTCACCATAATCCATATTAAAAGTAAAATTTAGCCTTGAATAAGCAATAAAATGTAGACTGTAACTTCCTAAAGTAACTAACGCCTCAGCGCTCCAAACAGAACATTGTTGTACCAAAAAGCTTAACGTGCACCTATACTATTTTGATTAAAATACATTGCGAAGACTGCTTTGATGAAGTTTTTCATTTGCAATCATATATTATGTTAAATAGAATTATGTTAACAATTTTATACACTAACAAAAACGTTCACACATTCATGAGAGTATTTATAGAAAATACATAATAATAACAATGGTGCAGTACAGGCGAGCAGGTAGGTACACGATTGCGCGGGATAGAACGAGAAAAAGTACTCTCAGACGCGCTTGTTTGCATACGTATAACTACATTTAACCAGTGAGACGTAGAACCAACGTCCGCACATGACATGTAGGTTATATGCAAATATTATCTTCATAAATGTAGTAGCAGCAGTTCGATAACCGAAGCTCAATTCTTCTCAACAACTTACGAATAAATTAATGGAACTTTGAACGTACAAAACATGTTCATGTATAACATGTACAGCCCTTAAAGCTTAACTAGATGATTATGTTTCTTATGCCAGCTTGTTGAGGTAATAAGCTTTCTTATGCGATAACAAATAAACGATCAATTGTATTAAGTGACTTTTAATAAATTCTTTTTTATATTTACACATAAAGGAAGAACGTTTATGAAAATACGTCATAAGTGAGTAGTGGAGCATGATGAGCACTCAATCGAGGAACATAACAGAAACGGCTCATCAATGGACGCGTCCGTGCGCATCGCGAAAGTCGCACTGTAGTGGCAAACGACATCAACGCGCCGTCTCTACGCAAAGTACGCAAACTCGCACGTAACGCAATGAGGTGCCTCTCCAAATTAAGGTAAATAATACAATTTTTTGCATTCCAATACAATACAATACAATACAGGAGCATTATGTATTTTTTTAACGTAACATCACGCCTGTAATCCCCGAAGGGGTAGGCAGAGGAGTGTAGTACACCCCCACATTTCACCAGTTA
>DWUN01002005.1:0-14903 GCA_018249975.1 Passova gellias | reverse complement strand
TCTGGATGTGTGCCCGGTGCATGGCAATAGGCTCACCACCTATTCCATTTGGGACTTAAACGTAACTGGTGAAATGTAGGGGTGTACTACACACTCCTCTGCCTACCCCTTCGGGGATTACAGGCGTGATGTTACGTTTATATTTTGTTGAACTTAAATCTACTTTCAAATTCTCCAATATTTGACGTAATTTTTGACGGGTCCACTGTTCGGTGGGGTCCTTTTGCAGCACTCAAGGCATCTTGTAGAAACACACTACGAGTCGGAGTCATTATGATGTAATTTGTGCTAGCGACGTAAATTGATGAAGCAAAATTTGATGTTCACCAATTAAGTTGTGACATTAAACTCTCTTGAGGCATCTAAAAGATTTCGTAATGGTAACGACCCTTAATGATCTCAAATCTTAAACATAATTTATAATAATATACTTTAAGTCCAGGATGATAAATTACGATCGCTGACAAATCCATCAATTATCCCGGATAAAGTTCGCAGCAGAAACTTTTGTATTTATCACGCTCTAATTAATATAAGACAGATGTTTTGGCGCCCAATATTATGCGCTTATCGTTCAGTTGTCTATGCGAAATAAATATCAAGATAAACTATGTAACAATGTTCAGAAAAAGATAAGACATTGTTGACTTTCCCGGGTGACGCTTCGTCTGATGGTCAAATATGTATTGGTGATGTTATTGCTCCTAAAGTAAAACATTCATTTGAAATCGACAGTGTTTTGTAATGTTCAATCTAATACGTTATACGTACTAAGAAGATTGAGCAAAACAGCCGGACTTCTATGAATATAATATTGTTTAAATGTTGTCAACAATTTATTAAATAACGTCAACAGATAATAGCAGTAGACCTAAATTTGTCTCGAGCTCATGGAATAAATTAAAATTTGTAAGATGTAGCATGAGCCTCTTTCAAAGGTAGAGGTATCTTAAGTATTACAACACGAGACTCTTCAAGAAAAAGTCGAAAACCGCTCCGCTTCAAACGCGGTAACTCATTAGAGATTCCTCTGCTGTTGGAATTGATATTGCGAGGAAGGAAACTTGAGATGTGTCCGTTTGTTCGTTGGGCAAAGGTAGAAAAAGTAACTGGCAACACACTACGGCAAAATGAGTACCCATAAAATGGGATGCTATTGGCATTCAAAGCGGAATAAAGCATCAGTTACACCCGACCCAGATTTAATAGGCAGTATTCGGTGTAATCATACGACACAGTAAAACTGGGAATGCGTCACAGTAAAACGTAATCCCTGCACGCTCGTAACGGAATTCCGACGCCTATCAATATGATTGCGTACATATAAAAATGGCGTAAACTTATCGCGGTCGGATTCCGTTTCCCGTACAACGATCCCGAAGGCGATTCCGTTGCCATCACAACCGTTTCTTGATCCCTATCGTCGTGATATCGACAATATAAATGTGATTGGAGTGATACTCTTCAGTGCGGTTGTTCGTGGAACCGTCAATTGTGAGACGTCCATGTTCGCTTCGTGTCAATAACGTTATTGCTTCTTGTAATATACTTAATTATGTATGCTTTAAATGTAAATCTTGATTTTATTTCTATTCTTGCTTGTACTAAACAACACCAAAACAGTTTAATTTTGATTAAATGTCTCTAGCCTTACTTACACCTTAAGCTATCGCTGCAGTAAATTGCATCATAATTATCGCAGCAGTTAGATGAACATTATTACTTTCGCATTTATGACATTAGTATGGATATTTGAAGGTTTCATTATACAAAAGCTACCTTTATTACGATTACATACGACCCTCAAACAAAATGTAAAAAGTGTAACAGTACCCTCATCCATATAAGTCCTCTGAATCCTGTGCTTCAAACATAACGACCTGTTTGTGACATATTAGTGGCAAATATCCTCATGAGACCTGACTTTTATACCACCTGTAACCATTGCCATATGACAAATTTAATGATCGCATATTTTTTTGTGAAACCCAGTAAATTCACTGTAAAGGAGATTTGGCGGTTATTACCAGTTTTTATGACCGTCGGTTTATGTATCCAGTATAAATTGAGATACGGGTTTCTTTGTGATGATTCAAATTGAATCGTACAGTGCTTGTATTGTATGTATGTATTTGTTCAACCTCATTCTTCGACTAAAAAGTGCAATGCACTGAGGGTAAATTAATAGGGTACGTTGTCTCGGTAATAAGGATTTACTGGTTCCGCTTTATTGAACTCTAAGGAATTGTAAAAAGTTGTATTGATTTATTTGGAAAAAGGTTTTTAAATAAATAAATTTGGAAAGCAACGAAGAAAGAAAACGTCTATTCCACAAGAAACAACGGACACCTTACAATGCTCTTGGGAAGGTATCAAAGAGTTTTATTGATTTGTATAAATTATCTACTAACATAAATCCATAAAATCCACCTCCAGAATAGCGTGCTACCTTCTCAATTCGTAGAGCAAAGTTATTACGTGTGCCAAAATATTTTTCTATAGTAGCCGATTGTATTATGCATGAAATTTCCAAACCCAGAGAAAGATGATTCAAATGTATTATAATAGGAATAGGAAAGATGATCCAACTCAGCAATGTATTGTACTAGGAATAGGAAAGATGATCCAACTCAGTAATGTATTGTAATAGGAAGGATGATCCAAATCAGCAATGTATTGTAATAGGAATAGGAAAGAGGATCCAACTCAGCAATGTATTGTAATACGAATAGGAAAGATGATCCAACACAGCAATAGGAAATGTATTATAATATAATAGGAATGTGCACTGTGGATATGAGATCATATATCTCAATATACAGACCATAGATATTCATATTAATAATATTAGGCAGATAGAGTTGACGTAAAGCAAGCGACGATGCTCGTAAAAATGCTTCGACAATATGTATTACGAATATGAGTAATCATATACTATATATGTCCAATATATTTGGTATAAGGCCCAATGATATAGAAACGTGACATAGCAGTGATAGATGACGTGATATGCTTGACGTGACTTGGCTTCATTGAATTTAATTATCCCGATAGTATTGAAAATAAAATAGTTTCAATGTACAATAACTGCAATTGCTTCTTTGATAGATTCGTGTAGAAAATAACAATAAGTCCAAAATTCTAGTCTTGTGAAAATTTCATTTATCTTTGTATCGGCCTATGTATTAATTTTCTGATTCAGTTAACCATTTTATTGAAAGCGTGAGCCCTGCAAACTATCTCAATCAAAACAACACAGTGATTTGCAATTCAACTAGATTATATCTATTAATTGCTTTGTTAAATTATATTTGTTTGTTTTGCTATAATCTATGAAGTTCTCACGGGTCACTGAATCCTACATTGTTTGGAGGTGGATTGTAAAATAGACCGCTCCAGCACGTATTCGTAAAGGTAAATTAGTTTTGTCAAACTTCGTAAGATGAAGTTATTGAGATCACAATTTGGAAGGGTAGGTGAACAAAATTAATTATGTACGTCTTTCGAACCGCCCGAAAATCCGGTAAGACTCGAGGATTGAAATAAAAAGATACAATCCGAGATACGATTATTTCTTCAGCACTCTTCAAACTTTTAATAACGATATTCAAAATTCTAACAATGGTACTGACTCCCACCCAGGACAAACAATTTGTGTGATGAGCACATA
Organism: Passova gellias; assembly: GCA_018249975.1. Classification (NCBI taxonomy): domain Eukaryota; kingdom Metazoa; phylum Arthropoda; class Insecta; order Lepidoptera; family Hesperiidae; genus Passova; species Passova gellias. The sequence continues at coordinate 11,233 of DWUN01002005.1, read as the reverse complement.
TTTTGTTTGTTCTGTGTCTGGTCGTAATAAAAATATCAATATAAGTCATATATCGTACTCGTATGTATGTATATACATATGCATGTTTATCAGCTGTCCGGTTACCATAACACAAGCATTAAATTGCCTAATTTGGAATCGGACAGCCGTGTGTGGAATTGTCCTCAGATATTACCTACACTATTTCTTTCATATAATACATACAGTTCATAATGGTAGAGGCTGTCTCTCGCGAGATATGTCTCTTCTTATTGAAGTTAATGTCTATAATGAGACACTTGACATCTCTATACAACGGCGTGCTCTATCGGCCGCCAGCAGTCTGCCCTAGAAACGGGAAATAAATATCGGCGAACCGTGTTGAAATTCGATATTTTCATTGTATATATGGAACCGATTCGTTTTGAAACGTTCTCGCGAATAGTTCTATGTTAGTGAAAATAGTAATTATACAATATTTCTCTGTCCTTACAAAATAATAATGTTGATTATTTTCTCTTATAAAACCTACTTTGGGAACATATTATACACAATAATCAAGAAATATAAGGATTTGGAAGGGGTAAATGACTTATATGTCATATATTTTCGCTTGCTGATTTAGCTTCTGCACCCGAGAATAACTTGCAGCTATAAAGCTTTATGAACGTTCATGTAACAATTATTTTATTCCAACTCCTCCGTACATTCACATCGTCTCTATTCAACAGACCAACTTCTAAAGTAACCCACCACAACTAACACCTTAACACGCCTTTTGAAACGCGCAAATAGTTGTGTTAAAGGTTTATTAGCTGTCGTCAATCTGATATCGCTTTTTATTATTGTTGTTACCCTGTCGCATTGTTTCCGAGCCACCGCCACATTTGAACTGCAAGCGCTTCACGGAAAAACAATATACGCGGAGAATTTTTCGCGTGAATTTAAAAATAATTATAATTTGTTATTTTTCTACTCGCCGCGTGAAGTTTCTGTTTGTGACGATTTTAATTACATTAATGGAAGCCGCTGCGTATAAAATATGTACACGTACAAATGATACAATTTAACAAGTTAAATTAAATTAGGAATATTTTTATTTTTGTTTATTTACAAATATCAGTTGGGTTTGCAAGATATTTATTCTTTAATGGCTTAAAACTATTTCCCTATAGGACAACCGTGTCGAGCAGTGGAGCAATAAAATGATTGAAACAATTTACCTACTAATATTATATGAATAGGTATGTATGTATGTATTATTATCCAATCTGAAATAGTGCTCAAGTCCATAGCCGAGGTCAATCACTTATGTCCCAACGGACTGAGAAGGCACGCTTCTATTGTCGCCCTGACTGCTCAAATCGTATGAAATAGTTTCTTTTCAACCACATAAAAGTTAGCTATGTACTCGTATTTATGTAAAGATTTATATAATTACGATCGGTGCCCCGCGGTGTTGCCCGCGTAAATCCCGATCCCATGGGAATTTCGGGATAAAAAGTAGACTGTATGTTGCCCTATTACCATCTCTGTCTTCAAATGACAGTCCCATTAAAATCGATTCAGTCGTTCCCGAGATTGGCCCGAACAAACAGAAAAACATTCAGACAGACAATAATTGAAAGAGGCTTGTTTGTGGTTTAGTATCGTTAAAATAATTATAAGCACAAGTTATTTTGAAATCACAGACAGACACGTCATTTATATTTATATGTATAGATCGATTGTTATAGTTTTGCGGGCATGCCGCTTCTATTAACAAATACAAAATGAGGACAGACCGATCTAATAAAATCGAAATAGAACTCTAAAGATCGTTACAACCGCTAAAAAGTATCCAATTTAGCATCAAAGCAAACACGCTAATCGATTTCTAGCGAAGCACACTAAGAGTACGGTTAGCAAATAAATTAGCCCCGACGAGTGGAACGAAGTCGAAAACGCTTTCATTATCCACTCGAAGCTAAGCTAACAGTCAGATTTGTTCAGCGTTTAGTAACTATTCAGTACTCACTTATAGCATTCACATTAATATTGCGAATGCAAATGTACATATGTTTGTTTGTACGTGTTTCATGTCGACGTAACGATGGATCGACAACGATGAAAACTGTAGCCTAACAGAATACTTATGTAAAAAAACTGCTATTTTTTTTGTGTACTGATAAAATAAATCTAACTTCCTAAGCAGGTACTCCGTAAACTACTGGGCTACCACTGTGACTTAATATTGAAAAATAATGTATTATATTAAATTTATATGGACGCTCGCCAAAACTCACATGAGCAGATTTGAGTAGTACGATCCCAGTTCAATCTCGTTTAATGTGAAGGAGGCGTGTGCAGATACAATATCGCGTTGGGCCCGAATAGATATTCGACATGCAACATGTCGATAAACTCTCCACTGATTGGACAACGGATTACACATGTTCCCATATTTGTATTAGACGCGAGACGTATGAAAGAATAACATAAACATAAATATCTATAATATAATATAATATTGACTCCAAATTAGACAATTGAATGCCTATGTTATGGTAACCGGACAGTTGATAAACACACATATTATATACACATGATATATTACTTATATAGATATTCTTATTACGACCAGACACAGAACAAACAGACGTGCTCATCACACAAATGATTGCCCTGGATGGGAATCGAACCCACGACCTCCGGTTTTGCAGTCTGGGTCTCTAACCACTCGACCACGAGGCCAGTCAAGAATGACAAAACAAATATGCAATGCGAGTGTCGATGGATGTAGGCGCCGAGGGAGACCTAGACTGTCATATTTCGACCAAATAGATCGGATACAGGTTGACGGAGGAGTCAAGAGTCTCCGAAACCGTCGTGTATGCATGAAGAGAGTGATGAATGTAGACGAAGCGCGTTAGGTTTGCAATCACAGAGATATTTGGCACTCGGTATTTTCTGCCTGCCCCATTAGGGACCTGGCGTGGTGTTATGTGTGTGTGCGTGCCATTCATCAGTTCTGTAAACTTATTATACTAAGGCGATATCAGGTCACGCCGCGCGCCGTCTCAACGGCAGCTCTTTCTAAGGTTCACTCCAAACACTAAGATTGATTACATACGTTTTCGTGGCCAATATTCTCTTTTTGCAGCATTTATTTCACTTCTAAATACATTAACAGGCTGAAGCTGCTTTAAGTACGGGCCGTTCGAGGTTTTTTTGTCGGTATCTCAAACAGATTTGTATTCGTTAAGTGTCACCTCGTCGACGCAGATGATCCAGGCTTTTAGACGGGAGGTATTTTACGACGAGCTAAAATCTCGAATAATAATGACGCATTGATATGAGTATCCGAGATTGATAAATATCTTTCGTGGTGGGATTTGGCTGAAATATTTTCGCGCATCTTTTTGTTATTTCAAGAACGGGTGTTTCTTAAATAAACAAGGTTATAATAAAGTTGTTTAATATATAAGATAAACTATATCTAATTATTATGTTGAATGGCGATTATAATAATTTAGCCTCTCTAGTATGTGTATACACTATACATACTGAGTATGGCGATGTACCCAATGCATTTTTAATTCAATTTACCTTTTTAACTACCTCTATTGTTTCTGCTACTGTGTGCTATAGCGACACGCAATCCATTCATTAAAACGCAAATTTATTATTTATGCCCCAACCTATTAAATGCTTCAACGTGTTTTAGTGGCAGTGTGGCATTTCAAAGAAGCGTATCATCACGCTAGGGTTGTCACAGGATACAAATGTTTCCAAAATTTCAGTAAAATATGGAAAAATCTATTGGAAACAGGAAATCTAGAAAAATATTGTATTTTTATTTCTTGTAACAAACGTGGCGCCAGGCTTATTACGAGTATTAAAGTAATCCTGCTTTTCCTACCACATGTATGTACTTTTTAGACATAAGTGGGGCAAATTGTCGAAATATTTAGGACATTTTTAGAAAACATTATTGTGATCTGGTAACCCTATGCCAAGTTATTCTTTTGTTCCATTTTTTCTTGCAAGCATAACTTGGTGTTACCATATTTGAATAAAAACGTGTGTTTAGAATACAATTACGATCCGGGTTTGTAGGTTATTGTTTTTTTTAATAATTACTTTATACAATGCGATTACGGTAGATGGGACTACGATAGTGGAATATATAATAATAATAGCTAGGGACGAGCAATCGAACAATACGCTTTGGAGCACCGTGGTGGAGTATACCCCAACCGTCGCAGGACAGATCCTAACCCAACAGTGGGACGTCCAAAAGCTACATCAAGAAGTACTACATCCACATCTTGCTAACACTCTGCTGAGATGAAACGTAAGCCTATTAAACAAGAAAAAAAATGTTGTAATGACTATACACAATTTACGTTCTTCCTTATGCTGTATAACAGGTAGTTAGTTCAATCGACCTAATCACCTTAATCAAACACAATGTACCGTACAATAATGACTTATGCAACTCGATGAATACACATCGTAATTGTCGATCGTCATATATTTTTAAGCAGTTCACAGAACGCCCACGAACGTAGACATTACGTCGAACAAACATCATTTCCGTGCTCGCGTCAACGTAAATAAAACATACGGACACGGAAAGCATTACCGCTCGGAAATAGACCAGTTCATTAAACACGCTTAAATATTCCGATTGGCGTACGGCTTAGCGGCGGACGGCACAATATTTATATTGCCGGATTCTGAAACAATAGGAAACAATTGACAATTTTGGAACTCCTACACCAATAATAACGTTGACGTTAATAATAATATTTAATTATGACGCGATCCTTCGGTTCAGTGGTTATGGAAATTGACAGATGCACGAGGGGCTGTAGGTTTGATTCCCAACCAGGACAAATCAATATTTGTGCAACGAGCATAAACGTGTTCTGTCTGGATGTAAGCTATAAGTATGTATTTAGAAATTTAAATATTGTAGCATATCAGCTGTGTTGTTATCACACAACTGACAACCTAATTTGGGTTCAAACAACAGTGTACAGATATATTATTATTATTATTGTTGTTATGTAAAAGGCTTCACTTAAGGTTCGTGTGGCTTACATCGCAATACAATATCAATAAAGTTAAATAGGCTACTTTAAGAAATATATGATATGCTTAATATAACATGAATCTTAAGTAAATTTCACTCATATTACTATATTTACTGATTGTATATTATATTAATGTATTTTATCTGTGAACAAGTACATACAATTAAGTGAAACGAAATCTTTTGTCTACTAGTAAGTACCAAAAGCGGATAGTTTAAACATCAAACAATATTAGTACAAATTTATTATATGAAAGAGCAATTACCGGAGTTTAGATTGACATATAAATTTCACAAAATTACAGGACTGATCTACCTACAACATTTCAAACGCGATTTTAAACAAAGCTCGTTAAAATCGATCACTAATTAATACACCGTAGTGACAGCCAGTTAATAGTTGCTCAGAAATCTTATCACAATACGTGCTTAACAATCTCATTAAAATCGCAAAATACGTTGCTATCAGTCAACAAAGGCTATACGATTTTATGTTGCTTTCGGCAAAGCGGTATCATAAGCTACGAGTTTCGTCAAATGCCAGCACTTAGCATAAAGCAAAATATTATCTAATACAGTTATATAACTAAAAGCCTTTTGACATAAGGGTAGTCGTCGTATGAGAATTGTAATGGTAATCTCCTTCAAGATTGCGTTGCCGTGTTCCCGCAGGGTAACGAGCGTCGTTACCTGAGCTACGTGACAAAGCTGTAGGGTAATGTAATGCGGAGATGAGTGTGACGGTATTGCCAGAATAAATAACGTTCGTGGCTCTGCTCTGGAATATGTCGACTAATTGATCGAGCGGTACCATGGCAGGCGACAGAATTAGGACGTATGTATGAATGACAATGGCATAAGCGTATTCCGTTTGACACTTTAATTAGTCGGTCCGGGATTAATGCTAGGACTCTAATGGAATACAGGCATTTGATCCCAGCAGTGGGAAACAGAATCGTAATCTGTTTCCCACGCGCATTCTTTACCCAACATCATACCCTAACCACCTTCCTTGAGAAGATTAAATTTTCTCAAAATGTACTAATATTATAAATGCGATCCTTTCAGTTTCAGTTGAAAGGTTGGAGAGTAACATAGGTTCCTTTTTTCGGGAAAAACATCTCATTACCAGAACGAAACGAGTTTTAATTAAGTTACAAAACAGACTGATTGACACAATAAATCCAATTAAATTGTTATGTTTTATCGTTCACCGATGAAAAAGCATTAAAATCGTTTATCCATTTAAAATATTATCTCTAAGCAAACCCATTTGTCGTTACCAGAGTGTGTTATTACAAAACAAATAAGTGATTTACCTCAGAATTAGTTTAGAAAGCTAATTTGCATGTTAAACGTGGTACACTCCCGTTGACTCCGTTATCACTTGTGAGTTCTGTTAACAAAGGCCACGCTGAGGACATGTAAACAATGAAGGGACTTATCATCCGATCTACAGCCAGCTGACAATTGTTCGCGGTTATCATATCTTTGCAAATCTTGTTTAATATACCTGTGGACGTATAGAGAACATGTTGGCGCCAACACATTTCAATCTCTACTATTCGTGGGAACAATACGATAAAAATTAAAAAGCTTATTGAAGACATCGTGACTAGCCACCCATCACATGTTCCTAACGAATGCGAGAAATGGACTTCAGGCAGCCCCTTTATTACGATGAATATGACGAAAAGACTATGTCAAGACGCGAAAGAAGTTTGTCGAGACGGTAGCGGATGGGAATCGGTAATATCTGTCTACGCTTATGCAAAATAGGCGCGATTGTATAACAATAAATAAAAAACAAAAGGTACATATATATATTAAAACTCGTATGGATGACTTTTAGTGGCAAATTTGTCGGAGCGTTTTACTATTTCAGAGAGCAAGTTAAGCAGTCCTTAAAGACGATTTCAATCCGCGAAGTCAATCCGCGCTAACATCTATTTTACGATTATTCCATGAATACGTTTGAAAACCTATTTGTATTTATGTTCATCTAAATCTCTCAATTTCCATTATCTCATGCTGTATTATGATAGAAATTTTAAAGAGGCAAAATTCAAGATGAATTCAAAGCTTTTTGTAAAGGCACGCGAGCTACGAAACGTGCATAAACAATGTAAGAAATTAACACGTAATCTGCATCAAAAGCGAAACTCGCGTCTATTGTTTTCGTGTTTGTTCAAGATTGAAATTCGTTTTAGTAGTGGCGAGAAATATTACAAGGTTGTTGAATCATTGTTTTTTCATCGTCAAACAAAATCTTTCATTACCCATTATCTCTAGTTCTTTAACTAAGTCGTAGATATTTCGTAGGCTTATAAAATATGCTACGGATGAAAGGGGCTCTTAGCGTTTGTAGCCATTTTTTGCTTTTTATACGTGCCTACATCATATGTATTTTAAACAATAGGGTTGCCACAATCTCTATATTATAGAGTTGCCGTGAGTGCTGGTATTATACGAGTATTAACATGAAATAATTTACTTCACCAATAATTTTCTATTCTACAGTTGTACCTTTCAGGACACCGAGAGTCGTATTTTACACGCTAATTTACCCACAAATCATTGCTAGACATTCCGCTATCCCTTTTCCACAGTCGGAAATCATCCATTTTACAGTTATCCACAGAACATAACGGATGTTTTGAACAATGTTTCCGTTCGAGGGTATATAAGTATGAAAGAAAAACTGTGATATTTTTTTTAGGTTATATTGATTTTGATTATTGTAATTAACTTATAGCCAGTTTTTAAATTATTCTTTATGAAAGTGAAGAAAAACATCGTCAAGAAACCTGCACATTGTAGATCTTGCATTTAATTCTCAGGTGAAATGAAACATTCTTTCGTTATCTAACTTTGAGTAGTTCTGGTATGGAATAGCTATATCACAGCTTGTAGTATGTAATGTTCTTGTAGTATTCGTTATAGGCTTATGCAAGTAGGCTTTGCATCATTAGAATGTTCTGTCAGTGTGTACGAGTATGTAGCTATTTCTGAATTTCATAAGCTGGGTTCACACGACGACAATTTTTTTTAAACATGTCTTTTTAAATTCTACAATGCCATTAACAATATTTCAATTGGTATAAGAGTTAATCATTTGAACATTGTAGCTGATGGGTAAACCTATTTCTTGCTTTGGAAGATCACGGACTACTGCGCAAATGGACTAAGGGTAGGTAATAGTCTTACGTTAGGGCTGTTCGTTCTTCAGGATGTCTTGAGTGGGGCTGAGGATATGTTCCATTCTGTAAAAGGTCAGCAGTTGACTAAATATATCGCATGCGATAATGCGAAACTGTCTTAAATATCGGGTCTGGGGACACCCATACAAAGCATCGTATTCCTACTTACCAACTTTCAACATTTTTATAAAAGTAATCGTTAGATCTTATAAATTTGATTATGAAACTGTATCCGAGTGTATAAGCATCATATGGTATAGTATTTTGTTCGTGATATTTTCAAAATCTAGCCTGTTTTTACCGCTTGTTAGTAGCAAACGACAAAGATAGTTATGAATTCTTATATTGATACATTCAAATTTCTCAGTGTGTACATGCAGCCTTATTCCGAAATTTTGTACAAATATGTACATTTATGAGCAAAGCTGTACGCGAGTATTTCCAATAAATGCAACAGAATTGTCAGTAGACATTGCCTCACGCAGTGTTCGACAATTTGCACAGTCTACCGGGACTTTATGTTACCACTCGTGAAACTACGGTTTGTTTGAGACTAATATAAATCTACCTACTACTTACTACGAAACCGTCAATATCAATTTGGTGATGTATAATAATTGGCCAGTAATAAATAGGTATCATCACTACATAGTATAAAACAAAGTCGCTTTCCGCTGTCCGTCCCTACGTATGCTATCTTTAAAACTACGCAACGGATTTTGATGCGGTTTCTTTAATATATAGAGCGATTCAAGAAGAAGGTTTATATGTATAATAACATCCATTATATTGTAGAGAAATACTGTTATTTTGGACGTTTCTAATGTGATGTCGTAGATAATTAAATTTTTTGCGGCGGGGGCGGGACGAAGACCCGGCAAAAGCTAGTTTAATTATAAACGAGTTTCATATAAAACCGTCAGATGGAGGGACTATTGTAAAAAAAACGGTATGGGACATAAATTGCCACTGCTTCAGCGTGCAGGCATTCCATGTGTATAGACGAGCGATGCTTTAACGGTGTGGTGCGCAGGACGTGTGCTGTCTACTGGACCGTTGCTTCCAATACCCTCGCCGGAGCGCCCGGGACTGCGGCTGTCAGTTCGCGTTGCTCCACGCGGCCCCCGACGATGCGCATGCCAGCTAGCGGACACCCGCCCGCGCTCGGTCGCGGGCATGCCCCCACTGTCAATGCCGCTGTGCGGGCTGCGACCACCAAGTAAGCTGTAGCACGCTTACGAGTGTTACGAGTCGCATCACGTATCCGCTATCAACACAAAGCTTATTATACTAGTGATTTTCATACATATTACTAGCAAGACGATTCTATATATTTACGATTTGTTCAGATGTTTTTGCCGCTTGCTTGCTTGCCGCTTTGAGACCGAAATGTATTAATGCTGTAAAATATATACGTAAGTCAGACATGATATCGTTCTACTTGCCACGTGAAATGAACTGACTAATTTTACTTTTCAAATCCGCACTCCCCACCAATCCGCACTAACGCGTAATGGAGTATGCTCCAAGCTTTCCGCACTTGCGAGAGACTTATACTCAGCACTGAGACGTTAAAGGGCTTACAGTCCAAATTGTCACAAGAAAGAGTTGGCACTAACGCGAGGTAGACTGCGCTCAAGCCACAAGGATCGCTAGAAATTGTGCAGCTATTCATTACAACGCTATAGGTTTTCAGCTCACAGTATGACGTCAACTTAACGTCAAAACTGTAGCCCGCAATAGAACAATTTAAATAACTTTTACCTAAAAAAGCTTCACGCGAGAACTGCGAAACACGCCAATACAGTATGCGTAACACACTATAAACACGAAATGTGGCATCAATAAATATGTACTCTATATAACATGCGTACTTTTTTCCATAAATTGTCCAACGAACTTTACCATGAATACTGAAACAGTACTGTCGCGTCTCTAGATATCGTCTTACTAAATATAAGTTTGCAAATCATTAGTATAAAATGGCTTTCTATAATTTAATGTACACAGTAGTTTGATTTAGCACAAAATGCTCGAATCCATTCACCGTCACAACATTATAGTAAGAACAAATGCGTCTAACTAAGGTAAAATGAGTATTGAATTTGTTCCTTAAATATATTTTGATAACATTAAAGAATGCTCCATAAATTAATTCCATGTTACCGAAGTCTTTTTCACGAAAATTTACTTCACACTTGTTCGTGTAATTACAGTATCTAGCAATCAAATTAATGGCTCAGTATTAAAAGTTCCACAATTAAATATAATAAATTATAATTCGCACGATATATTACACAGAACAAGTGAAATTATTATCGTAACAACTGTAAAATTTGAATTATGAAACTTGCATGATTCTTTGGTATTTTAAACAACAGCATGCGATACTGAGGTCAATGACTAGCCAAGAGTCGAATACCAAAAAATGTATTCGGTTTCTTAGTATCAGTAACTATCATGTAAATGAGATAAAATCAAATTGTTTTATTCATTATAAGGTACATACATACACTCAATGTAGGTCTTGTTTTAGTCATCTTACTTCGGCTTTGTGTGCCCTTCAGGCTATAGTAGACCAGGAGAAAAAAGCGGGTAATATAATACAATAGCTTATATTTATTATATATCGTGTTTCAATAATAAAAACTACTACAGTAGTTAAAGACGTAAACTATAATGTAAATGAATCAATAAAAGATTGAAAGGTATTATTAAAAATATTACCTTATTCTGGAAATATAAAGCGTTATAAGCATAGATGAAAGATATCACCGATGGATTCAAATCAACAATTGAAATCAACAAAAAAAAAATTTGAGCATTTTGTATATAATTGAACAGCTGATTACATTAATGGTTCTCTACAGCAGTGTGTCACGGGTTGCATAATCCTTCACATACCGTAAAATCTACACGCACGCTACGACGTCCAGCGTTTTTGCACCGGTTTTTTTTGTGAAAGAACGGTTTT
>DWUN01002004.1:0-14909 GCA_018249975.1 Passova gellias | reverse complement strand
ATGGTACACTAAAATAAATGAAGCAAACATAAGGTATACATACCTATAATACGTGATATATTCGGGTATTCCTAGAAACTGTCCCCCGATCTCAAGTTGTTTCCACTTTGACATGGGTAAGGCAGTTTTGAGGTATTTTGTATACGAGCAAAACATATTTGCGCATTTGTAATTCATACGAAGTTTCCGGAATACTGCTACACCTGTGACAATAAGTTACGCGACCCAAAAGTAGCAAACACGCTCCCCCACAAATTGCTCTGTGTCACTCTGCTCCGCTAGATTGATATGTGTATTATTATAAATATACTTTTTATAGCTAGCCACTACTTTGTAGAAGTGTTCTCTGGCTGGATAAATAAACAGTTTTATTTCGTACTTCCCTTTTTATACATTTTTCACATGAACGTACAGAATATACAATTCTAGATTTAAACAAATGTGTAACTAATTATTAAATATCATTTTAAAATCGACTCTCTACATTCCAATCTCTTTATCTCCCTTTATCTCTTATCTCATTTGGCGGCGACTCTTTTCGTCATTTTTCGCCAGCCGTGCGGTATTTGAGTCGTCGAGGCGTTCATTTGAGCTTTCTTCATATAATGTAGAAGTTGATCGTACAAGTTTAAAGGAGACGAACTCGTTTTTACGGAACAGTGTCTATATTTGTGTTTACATTGTAATCCACGGTTTAAAACTTTTTATGTTAAACGTAACTTTTCGAAAGTAATTGAAGCTTGGCATTTATTGTGTGACGTGAGGATAGGTGGACTAATCTCAATGATTCCACCATTATAGCATCTTACCATTATAGCTGCAGCCAGATATTTAACAGGTCCTCCAAAACAATTCATGCTCGTTAAACTGCTCACTAGTAGTGCCCTGTACGACCGTCTGCCCATAGCGGAACAATAAAAAGAGTTGACAAATATAAGACACTTTTTTTGTTTTTCACTAAGTTACATTCTGATGCAAAAGGAATTAAAATATAGATTAAATATGTCAGTCCGATCCGCCTGACGGAAATGGGAGTAAATTTTTACGCCGAGTCCATTCCGGATGTCTTCGACAATTTTTTATTATTGGCTGGACGAATTTAGTATCTGGGGAGATATAAAAGGAAATGAAGCTAAGCCCTTCGGAAATCTCAGAAATTGCTCTTTTTCTCGGAGTGCGTGTGAGGACAATGGCACGGTTCAGATCCAATGAAACACTGTTACTTTCGAAGCTCAAGGGACCGGTTTTACGATCGGCTGAGAGATTTACGCATCAATAGCATTTCGAATAGTTGAATATTTTAATAATTTAATCATACGTCCCGATCGTCTTTCGTCGGTCATTAAACCTTCAATAAAGATGACAGTATCATCAAATTAATTAGTCGCTAAAATTTATCATTTAATGTGGGCACAAGTTAAACGATATTAATCGAATTGTGCTTCAAAACGTTTTATTTTCTAAGGTTTGAATATTCCTCGGCAGAATATCTATTAATCTAAACAAAATTAGTTGTCGTAAAATTTATCAATTTATTGTCTTAGAACTCCTATGAATTATATTAATTTCTTCGACAGTTTATTATTATCAGAAGTTACAAGCACGACATAATAAAATAAACAACAGCGAATATTTTATCCTTCCTTAGAGTGTATTAAACTTGGATTAACTAATTTTAATAATACTCGTCTCTTGCGAAGCTTCGCGTGGGACACCGATACCGACGCACTTTAAGTATAGTTGATTGCGCCCAAGAGAGTCGTTGCAAGTTTCGCAGTAAAATTCTCAGCAGAAAATGAAAACCTCGCACACCCGCCGTATTAGAGCCGCGCTCACCTATGCTGAAATACGACCGCCGAGTCGGAACTACGCTACGTTAATTGTTGAATTCGCAGTTTGATAACTTCACCCTAACTTTTCATCGTCCATAGATTTAGCTCTAACGAAAAGTTTTGACAGTAGTCGCCCACTTATACGTATAGTACCCAGTTACAGAACTCCTTAAGCCGGTAGCTTTTAGTGGCTTTAAAGTGAGTGTTTCAAGTGATATATATTTATCTGAAACGATATTCAGTTTTATGGTACGTGTATCGATACTCAATGAAGAAATGGCTGTTTTAGTATGTTCTGTTTATTGATTTGATTGTATTGACTCTATCTTTTAAACCTTTTATACGTAATTGTTTTTTTCTATGTTTATTACATACACGTATATGTTGACAACGTATTTTTGTTGAGTGTTCAGAGATATATGCTCACATTGTAAAGTCTTTAATATAAAAAGCATACATAATAAAATTGCCCCACAAAAAACACGTGTGATGATGAATTAAACTGGACTCATAATAAGATGTAATGATTTTAAAATTTCATAAACATTTAAATACTAATATATGTATGATTACTTATTTAACATAAATTAGAAACGTAGAGCAACGTTTTTAACACGTAAGATGTAAAAAAACACGAGAGAATCAAACTCGAGAGTTAATAATTAATTAAAAACATAAGTTAAATAAGCTAATAATATTAATTAAATCCAACACAACGTACGATCTTCTTACGAATGGTTACGCCGAAAACATCAACAAGACACCATTCAGGAGAAGTTAACATTGGATCACAGTTTTCAGCTTAAGTCAAATATAACCAGTCATGATTTTTTCCATATTCAACCAATTAATTGTGACCATTAAATCATTGTACATCAAAAATCTGATAGAGAGCTAAAAAGTTTTATTACACGTCTATTGATTATATGATTCCTTAGTTTTGCGAAAACAAACAGCCCTAATGTCCGCATACAAAAAAGCGTTTGTAATTCAATTTATATTACGAAATCGGTGCTACGATTGCAAGAACATCTGTTGTATAAATCAGGTTAACGCCAATTCCTTGCACATAGTCGTATGTACCAGCTCCACACGAACCAGTTTGGATAGCTGCCGCCAAATTTGCAAGCAAACTATTCTGATTGATGTCGCCACAATCTGCCACGGTGACATACGAGTTATTGATCGCACAAATGAATAGTCCGGAATAGTTGCTGACGAACGCCATGATACCCGGATCTTATCATTACACTTCCCTATAGCTATTAAGTTCGCAGATTACTGATTGTTATAATCTATATAGCAGAGTAGCATTACTCTATCTTCTCAACCTATCCTTCAAGTATAAGAAGTCGTTTGATCGTTGCGCCTACACCGTTATTTTCGACAACTTACAAAGATTAAACCTTTGTATATAGTTTATTAACCTTAAAAAAAGAATTTTTCTGGAAATTTAACTCCTTTTGTGTGGGATTCTAGACACAAGTAGGTATAAGTTTGCCAAAAGACAAGTATAAAATAATTGTATATGTGTATATTCGACGAAAACATAAAGAATATGCAAGTAATGCTCGTAATATTTTCACGAACAATAAAACATGAAATGTCGCAAAGTTTCAATATGTAAAATGTTATTAAGCTTTAATATATTGTATATTTGTCCTGTCGCGAGACAGACACATCAAGTTTAATGTAGTTTTACAAATACAAACTCGTTCTTGAATAAACTTATTTTATTTGTTGATTTTATAAAATTAAACGATGAAATTATATAAAATACAACCTAAACATCAATTACAGTATTTATTACTTTAATAATAAATTAAAACATTGCGGGGCCACAACCCAATCAAATAAATTCCATCAATTTTCGGAGATAATCGAGTTAGTAAAGTTTGTATTAGATAAAATAAGGTTAAACAAAATTGTAATTACATCGTTAAAAAGGAATAGTTAGAAGTTTGCAAGTCATTAAATCAATTGAATGCCTCTGTTTGATATAATATCTGCGCGCTATTCAAGGTGTATCTTGTGTGTTGGAGCACTCAGAAAAAGGAACAGTGGAGTCTGTAGTGTCGTTGTCATGTAGTAGCCGGGTCGGCGCTCATTAAGGCCCAGCCTAATGATGCACCTGCTTGTTAGCCCAGTCATTCCGTCACCTCATAAAAAGCTTTGTTTAGCGCCCGTGCAGTGCTTAGGGAAAGCGCACATTCAGCGAGACAGCGAATCGAATTAATGATGTAAAACAAACGGCGCCCAACATATTTTTGTAATTGTTATGACAATGTAAATGAGCATTTCATTAAAGCAGGAATCGACTGTTCAATAAAAAGAACCATTTGGATATGTAAAAAAATATCAATTCCATAAGAAAAAATCAGCTTTAAGAAAAATATTAGGAGCCATATTATGCTTCTGTTTGTTGTAAAGGAAATAACGCTCAATATTTGATTAGATAAGACCGGTAAGTAGTCCTTGCGGTACTATTTGTCGGGTATTAAGATGTCTTGAAAATTCCCGAAATTGGGTCGCCTGCTGCCGTAGTTATATACCAAATAAGACCAAAGGAATCAGATGGGAAAAATAACAATGTGATAATATTAGTTAAAGTAATGAATCTTCTTTAGAATAAATGGAACATTTAAATTAACAGTCGAATATACGAGTATACCAAATTTAAAAGTGACTTGAATAAAACAACAATAAGTGTTAGCGCTGTTATTACTTTTAATAACAATGGTATTTAATACTTATCGATAACAGGACTAGACTGTTAGTAACTTTCATCCTAGTTAATATATAGTAACCAAATAAACAAACATACAAACAAAGTCATTTCTGCCCGGGCACCACGACCCTCAGTAATGAGATTCAAGACGCAACAAAGAGAGTAATATGTTTGTATCTGTAAATTTAATATTAGTCAGTATCCGTGCAATACTGCGATACCAAATTTATAACTATATTTTTTGGCATGTCTCTGAATTCTGAAAATTCAAATTTATCCCATTACTCTTGAGTTAATATAGCTTTATTGTTGTAAATTTGGCTTTTAAATATCCAACTGCTGGTCGTATTTATTCAATTGATCTACTAAATCAGACACGACATTCTTATCTCACCGAATCTGCATAAGATTTTGATGACGCGAGCGAGGGGGTACATACTTTTACAACTGATAAGAAAATTCGCATGCTACGTTGCGCATGTTCGTATTTATTCATGAATATAAATAAACATTTATTCTAATGGTATGCTAAACAATATTGAGTCGAATGTCGATACAGGGTGCATTCTGTCTCATGACACAGATTTCATTTAAAACAGAGATAATAGTTTAACAGTTTTAAATACATATTGAAATCTTAACATTACTTTATATAAACAACATGATTAAAATCTTTAATTTCCTCTTAAATGGTTACCAAGTCAAATAACGATTACAATTAAAAAGAAATACCATAATTGGTTATCGACATTTCGCGAACTAAACTCCATGAATTCGTGTATGCACTTTAGTAAGCTCTGGCTGAGCTCACAAATAGAAGGTGCTTCAAGAAACTTTTTGCCCGAACTCAACTTACTTAACAACTATTTTACTATTAGTATTCTCTTGCATAGTACGGAGTAAATACAGTGACACATAATATTACAAGTACAAGTATACTTGTTGGAGTTACAGCTAAAACCTGACCTTGCTAAATAGTACCTACCTGATGTCAAAATGAGAGTTGACTATTAGAAACAAAATACGACACGTCTAAACGTCAACAAACAACAGTAAATATTCCAACTTGACGCCAGTAGAAATGTTTAATGAACAAAATTGACCGCTTTCAATTAGCATTACGGGCAACCCGCAGGACGCCCTCTAGCGGTTCGCGCTCGAAATTCTCTAATTTAGGACTTGACAGCTTTACAGTTTTAGCATACTATTGTTATGACGTAGTTAAATGATCTCCGCGAGTATGGTCAACACAACTGCACAAAGTCGAGCGACATAAACTAACTTTTGTCATAAAAAAAATTTCTTCCACCTAAGATATCACTGTGTAATAATATCCAATATACAAATAGAAAACAAAATCCTGTTTTAGTCTCTGTATTAAGTTTTATCTCTCTTCCTAGCTACATATCCCACACGGTGGTGGGGTCAGCTTCCCAATTTTCTTCTGCCATTTCACCCTAACCCTGCATTGTCTTCGAACATATGACACATTGTCATCTCCTATGATACTACATCTTTGCACCTTATTTTGGATCTGTCTCTGAATCTATGACCTGCTATTGATAGGTGTAGTACCCAACTCCATACGCTTTCAGTTGGCCTTCTCTTTATAAGTCCATACCACCGCAGCCTACTCTTCTGCATTTCATCAGCATTGTCGCGCACGCCGAGCCTCCCGCCCCGTACTACTGATTGCGAATTTTATCAAGCCTGGTAACACCGTACTTTCAACTCAGCATCTTAAGTTACCACTTGGATGGTATCGCTGTCATTTTTGGTTAAAGCCAAAGTCCCGCAACAGTTCATAAGTACTGGCCTTACGATGGTATTTTTACATCAAATCTTGAGTTTGACTTGCATCCTATTCTATGTATGAAACGTTTTATATAGAAGGCTGCAAACCTCAGCGTCTGTGATCAATGGGAGCCATGAACATTAGAACGCCTGAGAAATCTCTAACACCACCAAATCCCAGACTCGGACAGGTTCACACACTGTACCACATTAAATTCTTGAACATGTTCATATATGTGTAAAATATGATAACAACGGAACAATAAACATTCGTTAACAATAGGCGAACTACTATTCAGAAGACACTTAACTCCCAAAGCGGTTTGAATCTACAACAAATGTGAATTATAGAAGTAGCTGGGATTACGCTAATTCAGTTGAGACCCGCATTCGTCCCGCGGCGGGCCATTTAGCGAGCGCATGGATCTGTGAAACATTACCTCGTGTGTTCTACAGATGTAAAGCTTATTAAGAAGTACGTTTATTGTGTGCTAACTCAAACTATTACCGTATTAAAAATTAATATGTATACTCTATAAATAATGAACAAACGACAAAATCAGAAAGAAAACCATAACGATTTTTTTTGTCGCCAACAGAGAGGAGGAGAGGAGGAGGAGGAGGAGGAGAGGAGCTCTAGAATTTTGTCGACATACATAAATTAAACCTAGAAGAGAACGTACATAATATTATTCCATGTATTAGTTATAAACAATCACATCCAATACATTTACAACTGAAGACTTTCTTGTGCTTGTTCTTAATGTGTAATATGTCTCTTAGTAACATGTTAATGCCATGTTACGTTTAGAATCGTACCCAAGAGTACATTATTTTCAGTTAGGACTTTAGATATGTTCTTGAAATTAAAGTCTCCTGGCTCAATTTTTTTTTAACATAAATAAGAATTCGAAGTACAAAATAAACTCTGATGTAGATCAGAAAATTGTATAAATTCTTACAATGAAACATTTTTGAGAGTCTATGTCAGCAGTTCTTATGGTATAGGTATTAGATCCCTTTATGTCGATTTCACCTGCGCAATGACTTACCGCTGCACGAAAGCTGTCGCGACGTGAACAAAGCTCATTAAAAAGTGCTATTCAAAAGAAATATTCAAAAGAGTGACGTCAGAGCGGTTAAAAATTCATACCTCGGTATTCTGATATAAAGGACTTTGTAGCTTGTGTGATTCCTCGCGTCAGTGATCGTCGTAAAAGCAATAGAGTTTTCTTAAAACGTTGTAATATCTTCCACAGATAACAAATGTATTTGTAAGGTTACATAAAGTTCTTAATTTATGACTGTATGCAAGTCATGAGTTAAGAAATAAACATTTTTGTTTCTTCTTTCCTCTTTTACTGTTTTATTCTAAGTACCGCTAATATAGCTTATTACATATATTTTCTGTAATATATTCTGATATATACAAATAGATACTACGTCGCATCGCAAAACTTGAAACTCGTTAGTGAAATTGGAATTGTTGACAAGTTGAACAGCTCCAAAATGTATCTCATATAGACTATGATACAGTACTTCGCTGGGGGAGTAGGATACCATTTTCCATCTGATTGTACCTATTTTTCAGGATAAATTATTTCGATTCAACTAGATCCAGTTTTCATTTAAACATTGCTTTCTAAAGTATACGATCTTAAACAGACGAATGCAGAGCGTAAGGCATAATGATTTTTTTACTAGCTAACTACTCTATATTTCTTTCTAACAACTTATCATAAATTTATAAAAATGGACCATTATAAATTTATCTTCCACATATATAGATTGAACTTTCTCCGACCAAGATCCAAATATACGAGTACGTTAAATCTACGTAATACAAAAATAGTCACCAAAAATAGTGAAAATTCATACAATTCCATAATTATGATTAGTTAGAAGTCCAATTATATTTAATTTTAACGTAATTTAAAGTATATAGGCGCTTGACCTGGCTTAACTCGAGACTAATTAACGAACTATTTTCGTAACAAATTTAATCAAAGTCTGTAAATTTCGCAAATTTCAAAGCACGTAATCCATGACAATCTCAAGGATTTTGAGAGGTTTGCTTTATTTTCTTATATCATTTTAAATCAATCAATCAATCAATCAATGTCGTTTTAATGCCGGGCAAAGTTTCTATGTATCCTATGTGCAATTAAGAAGTATTGTATTGTATTTAATATTTGGTACCGCGTGTTAAAGAACTGATAAGCGATATGATTACGAGTATCCTTAAATATGTAGAGAATATTGTCATGACATAGGATATTACAATTCGAGATTATGAGTGTAAAGCATCATTATTATAAAAGTAATTACATTTTTTTCGGGGAAAAGAAATATTTAAGATCTTCGCAAAAAAGCAAGCCATAATGAAGTAACAATAGAAACCATAACACTTTGAAATGAGTAGAAATGTCTTGTAATTAACAAATCTTCAGAGCCGCTTACCTGGATTACAAATTTATTGATCGAACTGCGGTTTAGCAACTTCTGGGGTTACCATAATACTCTCTCCATAATTGGTTTAAAATTATACCGTAGCCATTTATCAAAACAAAGTCTGGCTATAATACTTGCGGATTGAGGAGAAACAATTAATTTGAAAACTTTTGTTGATACTTTACTAACTGGAAACGGTTTTCTATCTATTTGTTTCGCCACCGACGACAGCTTTATGTTTCGCCGTCTCGCCGGAGTTGTAGTACTTATACTTTCCTATCAAACAAACAAGAGCATTACTTGTTAGCGAAAACAGCTTTTAGATATCACAGAGATTATCATAGTTATACTGACTGTAACATTATTCATGTGTTGTTTATGCGCGCAGACTTTATCACTTCCCACAACCGGGCAAATCTGAAACCAAATGAACCAGATTGCATGAGAACGACTAGAAATAAAAATTTGGAGCCATGTGGTGTAACTTTTAAATATCGACGAACCTTAAATAACTTAATGTAACGTGTAAGCGACATATTCGTTATTCCTACATACATATCTTGCAATATTCTACCATATTGCACCTAAAAGCTATGACCAAAATCATGATGATTAAAAAAAACTCAACGTGTAATTTACCGTAAAAGCCTATTATTCTATATCCGAATTCTTATATTTCTTTAGTATAAACAAATCTAACGTAAATGTGGTTCTTATTAGTACCAGAGCATAAATAAATAACGATGTAATACTATTTTCTCAAAAGAAGTCTCTTTGGCATTTTATAAACCACTTATTGAGAGAGAACACTTCAAAGTAATCTTTGTAGGTCGTAAAGGCTTGAAATTGGCCATTGTAGGGTTATACATAATGGTATGTAGGAATGAAATTTTTCATTTCATAGTACATAAGACAAAGTAAACTTCCCATTATAAGTTACATTTTAAAGTGAAGACGCCTGCTTTAACGTAACGGTCAGTAGGTATGCCTGTCTTCCGCGCAGTGGTTTATAGGATCGATTCCCGGTTTGGCACCAATTGGACGACGAAAAGGATGTTCGTATAAATTGACTTTGATATATTTTCACGATATTTAGGACCTAGAAAAAGCTAACACTAACTGGATAAGCATTCATAGTCATCCAAACTGCTAACTACTGCTATTGGTAATTGTAATGTATCTAATACATAACTGTCATTTCGTAAGTTTGATACACTTTAAATTAAAATTTAATTTGGAGTTTTATAATGTACAAACCGTATGTTTCCTTTTATGCAAGTAATAAGTGAAATAGGTAAACAAATTATTACGGATACTACAACTAATTATACAGTTTCATATTACGAGTTAACTGATACCACAGGTAACTCACGCCGTGCCGTTTCCGTTTTGAGATTCATTACCTTAATATCCTACGAGATAAATACAACTACCAGGAGAAATATAGTATGCGTAATCTACTAATTGAATCTAGGGTGAGACAGGTGAGCGCGAACTTGTTTCACTTTTGCATTTGTATACTCGTATGTAGGAATGATTTGCTTATTAAGTACTAGCGGTTACCCACGACACCTTTCACTTGGCATAGTTGAAAATAAACATGTGATTAATCAATGTAATAAATCACTTTTTTCTTCGGTTCCAATTTTAAATTATCTGCTAAAAATCTTGCAACTACCTACATTCTAAGGTTAATGAACCCCAAATTTAAATCAATTATTTCAGCGCACAATATATTTCATTCAAAACTGCCACGAGACAAGTTCCGTTCCGTAAGATGCGAATAGAAAATAGCAATGTAATAGAATACAATGTATTATTTTGCCATTCCTATAAAACGCTGTAACAATTTCTTATCAGATCCATCCATCTGCAAACCATTAAGCGGCGACATTAAACAGTTATAAAAAAGTACCACTTACGTTAACATTCGTGACAAACAAAAGCATGTACGACCATCAAATCGGAAGTAAATATTGCCGTAACATGGCAGTTTTATCGCGTTAACTGAAACTGTATACGATCTAACCTGGTCGTTATGTCGTTACGTGGTTATGTCGATCATAAGTCATAAATTCGATTATGATAGTACCAACCGATAACTGTCATTTCCGATTGCGATCTAGACTACCTATTATTACATAGCCGTCGCATATATTTCACAATATAATAATAACAGTCCACTACATAAAACGTTATGTGACATTTATCCGCGCGGATTATATCTATGTAAGTATATAAGGCACCAGTACCCGTCAACCTGGCTTCTCGTAAACTGTCAACCCGGTATGACATTCTGACAAGTCAGTAAGTCGTAACAAATCGGATTGATTGTTAAATGGGTCGTTAGAGATTTAATTCCTGTGACCAGTTAAGAACTTATTTATTTTTCGACCCTAGATTTTAATTTTGACAATTCATCGAAAGCTTTCATGATACTTCAAGACATCGCTGGGATGAATCGCAAAATTTGATACACGTCTATTAATTCTGAGTTTGGATTTTGTTATTTGTTATTAACCATACTTTGAATTTTGTTAACATTATTCCCCTATTTGTGTAAATCGGAAGTTCAATAAACATATCGGTTGTTCCACTTAAAATAAAATGTAGACTTATTGTTGGTTACTTTAGTTAGTCATTAGTAGTCCTCAAATAGACCGACATCTGTGTTTCGATAGAATATTTGAAATTTCCATAGAATATACACGATCAACCAAAGTATTATCACGGGTCAATAATCCTGGGCGTATAAATCACTGATTACAACAATTAACGTAGAATTTCATTCTTGTTTTAATATTCCTTCAAAAAACAGTCAAATTCATTTGAACATAAAGTTGACGCAATGGTTCGTTAATTCTAATACAAATAGAACTCCGTCGTAACGGTTTCATATAAGATTCATATGAATCCGAACTGCAAAAATGGCTATGCTTTACGAGCGTAAATTTATACACATAGTTGACGCTCGTGTCAATGATCGGTAAACTTGTTACCTACCCAATTGTGTTCCAAACATTTTACAAATTCAAAAAAGCTTAAAGCAGAAATTGCCTCTTTACCCAATCGCGTGGAATAAGGCAAATGGAATATCGAACCGAATTGGAAACCTTTTAATATAAACAGCATAAATTTGGATATTCGGTTCTTTTATAGTTAGTAGAAAACTCAAGTGAATACCGAAATAAAATATTAGAGTACCGAAATTTACCATTTACGAAAATAAGCAAATATATTGACAACATTTAATAAGCAACCGACGTTGGCGTATTATGATTGAACGGTAAACACACATGAAATGCGGTGAGCCGTAGTTAGAATGTTTTCTTTTATAATGTATCAAATAACGCACTATAAAAGGAATAAGATATAAGCAACTAGAAAGAAAAAAAGGAAGGAAGAAAAGATATAATATATAAGACATCTTTCAGATTCATTTTGAAAAATTAGTTTAAAATACGAATTTCAAAAACAGACGGAAACTTAACAATAATGATTGAGTATTGGTTATAACGAAGCAAAACAATTCTATTTGTATGTTTATTTTCTTATATTTATACTTAGTTACATTAAATAACTCACAATATAAGTGTTTTTAAGCTCTTTATGAAGGTGGACTTCCTTTTATACATATGATAAACATCGCGGGTACGCGAGTTCGTAACATAATAAGTAGTAATCATAATTATATTTCAATAACTTTTTAGTTCAAGTTTTAATCTAATAGAATAACTTTTTTTTAGCTTCTGAATATTATAGAAATGGAAGAAAAAATATATGTCGATTTTATAAAGGTTAATTAAAAGTTTACAAAGACAATATTTTGTTTGCATCGAACTTTGACAGAGAAATTTATGTTTGATCAAATTAATTTAGCAACGGCCAATTACATTTTCTCATCAGACTCCCTATTGATGGAACAGGAGAAACAGTATGTGCAATTATATATTCTAAAAACAAGGGGCAATTAACATGGGAGGTTCTCGTTAGCGTTTCGCAAAGCGGAACTTTTGATGTTGGGGGAGAGAAAAAAATCCAAGAGCGGTTCCAAGCCTCATTAACGAGCCTTTAATTCTAGTGAAATGCTTCCGGGCTGTAGTTTCTCCTCCGTGTGTATTCGTTTGTTAATCATATTTGATATAAATTTTACATTAAAATACTTTATTGAATATATCATCAAATTTACACTGAAATTATTCTTCAATGGATTTTTTTACACATATGTATATTTGAATATGACTTGTTTGTACACGATGTGCAGTTTATTTTAAAATCTTGATGAGTTATCAAATATTATTTGAAAGAGATTATAGAAACATAATAATACGACTAAAGATAAAATGTATTGCTGTAGAGATAATCAGTTAATGACCAGATATATTTTGCTTTATGGTGAAAGTAAATAATAAATTAAGGTACAAAAACATTATACTAAATAATCTATTTCTTAAAACGGCAACAAAATGACTTAGAATCTGAAATATTACAAGTGCTTTCTTTTAGCATAGTATGCAGTAACAAAGTCCAACAATATACTCAAGGTTTTGCTTTTTTAGGCTCATATGCAGCGATACAGTTCAAAACTGTTTAGCTCCATGCAACGATATTACCAATTACAACACTAACTCATTTATATCTCCAAAACATTATGAAGTTTTGATAACCCTAGTGTGAAGAGATGAAAACACTTGTGAGAACTACGCTAGTAAAGGAAGTTTTAAGCAGCTCTGAAAGTTGTTTAAATTTTGCTTACAGGATTGCATTCCCAAGAATTGACTTACTAAAGTGCTTACAAGATAAGTTAAATGAAACTTTAACAACGACTGAGCGAGTTAAAACTATCGTTATTAGCTAGAGTTAGTTCAAAATGCTGTTCACGCTCACGATCATGAATGGAATAAACAAAGGAGTTACTATAATTAATTCAGTTCAATGCAACGCATGTTCTGTGGCCCATCTGATTAACGATAAACTCCTTGGTAAATCCGGTATCCCAAGTTAGCTTACCGAGGAACATTTGTTCCAAAAGAATAGCGCCATTTTTTTAAACAGTTCATAAAACAGATATTAAATGTAAGCAAAGCAATAAGAAACGAATCTAGTTGTTTGCGTACTTAAGTTATTAAATACATTTTATCAACACGAATAGTGAATGCCAGGCTAATACTCGTAAAAAACCATAAAACATGAATTGGCTTATAGTAACAGTAGTATGTGCAACTGGCCGCATAACAGAATGTATAATAAAATGCTATCTACAAGCGATACTTCGTTTACTTTTGTAATAAAATAAACAGCACTGGCTCGTATCATTTATTCGAATTAAACGGCCATTGAAGTTTAAAAAAATGCTTCACGCAGGCTATCGGTGAACCCAGTTCACCTATGTAATTTTATAACAGAATAACAGATTAAAAAAATACTTTCAAATCACTAATGACATATGCGTTTTTAGGCATTGTTATTAAGGACCAGTTATATATTTTATTGTTAAGCCGAGTGCAACCTATTATATTACTAGCAAAAAGAGGGAAGAATGTATGTTACTAGAATTTAAAAGAAACAAAAGATAGGATAAGATACATCTGAATTAACAATTTATAAATTATGCTATACATATACTATCATTATACATACCCTGTATTTAAAGTTTATTGCCATTTACGGGGCCTAAAAAAATTTCACTAGGACGTCGATTGCATCGTTTGTTTGGTCAATAATTAATAGTTAACTAATAATTATTAAGTACATATATAGCTACTATTAATTATCATATATACCAGTGACTTCGTGAAACCATATGTATGAAAGTATCATGTAATGAATACATTCAGCTCTGTTACGTACTTCGTGACCTAAAGTTCCCTCAACAAAGAAAATCGAGCAAATATTTTTTTCACCCAAATATAGGTCAAAGTTCAGATTGCAACACTTAAAAATATTGAACAACTACTATCGGGTTTAAATCTAAATCTGTGTTCACAACAAGCGAGCTTTTGTTTACGCGGAAAAGAACAAAGTTTGCGCTGCAGCCCAACCAAGCAAATCGATTTAAAAGTGCGGTACAAAAGAGTCTCGCTTCAGGCAAAATTTCTCCGCGG
>DWUN01002003.1:0-14914 GCA_018249975.1 Passova gellias | reverse complement strand
CTGAGTCACTACTAGAAATTCTAAATTAGAAAAATCCAGCAGTACCCAACCCGGGATTTGAACTCAGGACCTCCCGAACGGCAGTCGAAAAATTAATGCTAATTAATGCTAACTGTACTAACTGATATAAGTTCCATTCTCGCGGTTCTATTCGAGGTCGTTCGCAAGCGTCCATGCGGGGCAGCGGCTAGCTGTTCCATTAGATTGTGCAATGTGTAAGATTGCGAGGGTGCGGTGCGGTGTGCAGGAGCGCGGCGCGGGCGGGTACGGCTGGGTGTGGGGCGTGGTGGGCGGCTGCGCCGTGCTGCTGGGCGTGGCGGGCGCGGCGGGCTGGTACGCGCGCCGCGCGCTGCTACCGCCGCACGACTCCAACAAGCTGTTCGCGCGCGTCAACCCCGAGTACGTCTCCACCATGTACGTGCCCGACGAGTGGGAGGTGCCGCGCGCCAACATCGACTTCATCCGCGAGCTCGGACAGGGCTCCTTCGGAATGGTCAGTCCTCCACCCGAAACTCTCGTTCATAATTTTAAACGACCCCGCGGACTGCCGGGATTACGTTTATGCTTCGTCGGAGATTTTTTACTGTTTAAAGCTAACAATGTAGTATATTATACACGGTATATCAAATCGTGGCCGTTGCGAGACTAGTTTGAGTCTCCTTGTTTTATTGGATTTATGAAATCATAAATACCGCCTGAGTATAATAGATCAAAGAAAATATTCTTCGCTTATAGGTGTATGAAGGAATCGCTAAGAACATTGAAAAAGGCAAACCGGAAACTCGATGTGCTGTGAAAACTGTCAATGAACATGCCACTGACAGGTAATTGTTTATAGAGATATTTAATTGCATGCAGTACAGTAGCACTCAACATTAGACAGTGATTATATCTATTTCCACCTAGACAATTTATCGAGTACTTTACGATACGTGGTTAAGTGCTTAATATGTATATCACTCCTTCGAAACAATATTACACTCGGTACTCGTGAAACGTTAGGCGTAACGTTAAATCGTTAAATGTGCGTCAGCGGCATTCATCGCGGCCATTGTTTATTTAAGCTTTATAGAATCCGCAAAAATTATAGTACGAGAGCTGGAGCTAATTCCAAATAGCGTTATCTACCAGCTGACGAAATGATCGTTTTCATCTCGGCGAACGTGTGTCCTCTCTATCCGACAGAGTGCGATCAACGAAATAGCACTCGTCTCAAACCAATGTCGCATCGAAAACTGACAAAGCGTATTTACCGCGCGCTTGATTAAAAGCGCGAGTTTTTTCATGTAGACCTACGTGTATCGGATCTTTGGGTACTCGATGCCACCGATTACGACGCCTGGGCTTTGGTACGCGTAATGTGCGTGTAGCAGCTGCCGTTGTACTAATTCGTTAAATTTATAATCTGGGCGAATATTTTGCATCTATTAATATTTTATATTACGCGTTATACTTTGCTGAATTGTGCGAAACATTAAAGTTAAAGTACCCGAATGCGAGGGGAGAAACACTAGAAACTAAAAGGTGCTCAAATTTTCTGTAGGGCACTCTGAACCATCCGAAAGGTTCAACTAGGACAAATAACCCTACGTAGAACATCGCTATTAGATACCGACCGACCGCTCAGCGGAGATAGGCGGGTGGGTATCGGAGAGTGACGGGTGTCGGTGTGTGGACAGGGAGCGCATCGAGTTCCTGAACGAGGCGTCGGTGATGAAGGCGTTCGACACGTTCCACGTGGTGCGGCTGCTGGGCGTGGTGTCGCGCGGCCAGCCCACGCTCGTCGTCATGGAGCTGATGGAGTGCGGCGACCTCAAGACGTACCTGCGCTCGCACCGCCCCGACTCCGACAACTCGCTGCCCAAGCGCGACGGGCCGCCCACCGAGCCGCCCACGCTGCAGAACATCCTGCAGGTGAGCCGCCCCCGCTTACGTTTTCGCTTAGGCCTCGTATCATATAAGCGTCGTTATCTATTACAAAGTATCATTCGATCGATCCAGTTTAATGTGACCGCGTGTAAATTACGTGACGTAAATACGTTTTACAGATAACGTTTTGACTCGAAATTGAGTTTGTTATTGATGATTTTGTGTGTAATGAAATTTATTGCTCGCTTTCAGATGGCTATAGAGATAGCCGATGGCATGGCCTACTTGTCGGCCAAAAAATTTGTGCACCGCGATCTCGCGGCGCGTAATTGTATGGTGGCCGGCGACCTCACCGTCAAGGTGGGCGACTTCGGCATGACCAGAGACATTTATGAGACTGATTATTATAGGAAAGGCACTAAGGGCTTACTGCCCGTGCGATGGATGAGCCCCGAAAGCTTAAAAGATGGGGTGAGTTTGGATTCTATTGTTTTATTTCCCTTTTTTTTAACGAAAACGAATCACTTGAGTTTGATTATTTTTGTAGGTTTTCTCCAGTAATAGCGACGTATGGAGTTACGGGGTCGTGTTATGGGAGATGGCGACGCTCGCTATGCAGCCCTATCAGGTATGCTGTTATGAAATTTTTCTAAAATCAAAAACAATATCATAAAAAATATACCAGCAATCTTCAATATAATAGAAGTACAGGAAATTTCAGTTGTACGGCAGATGCAACCATAGGGCACAATGAATGCTAGAAGTCATAATTATTTAGAAGTAGCGATTTATTTAGCCTGTCAATTCAATGGTCATTCTACCTGAACCTGACCGCTGGTCGTTGCGTGGATTTGATTTCACCCAGGACAAATATTTTTGTGACTAGTCTGATTATACGTTCTGCGTCCGAGAGAACTTCCCGGCCACCGTAGTACAGTTTTTTTTGCGTGTGCTGTGCGCAGGGGCTGGCCAACGAGCAGGTGGTGCGCTACGTGGTGGAGGGCGGCGTGATGGAGCGGCCCGAGCACTGCCCCGACCGCCTGTACGAGCTCATGCGCGCGTGCTGGGCGCACCGCGCCGCCGCGCGCCCGTCCTTCCTGCGCCTGGCTGCCGACCTGGCGCCCGACGCCGCGCCCTACTTCCGCCACCGCTCCTTCTTCCACTCGCCGCTGGGCCAGGAGCTGTACACGCTGCAGCGCGCCGCCATGGGTGCGTACGCTCGCTAACTACCTCACTATCTGTCACATGATATTTCGATTGTATGTCGTTTGAAATTGATATAAATGTCCATACCTATGCCTAAAGTCAGCACAAGGTCAAATAAGACGTATCATCTATAATGTATTCAATATTAAAAGAAATGTATGTTAATGAAATTGTTACCGTTCATCCATAAACGGAAACAGTTGTGATGTAAACCGAAAGAAAAACAAGATTAAAATCACAAATATCACATCTTCCAGGTGTCTCTAAGTAGTGTTTATATAAGTATAGATGGACCACCGCGGGTCGTGCTCCGCGCATCCGATATCCCCCGATAAGCTGTATAATACTTTATGTATTGGTCCCCCAATCAATTGAAAACGGGCTGGCCTGCTACACCGCTTACTAGTGACATCTGCGTCGAATAATATTTCTAGGGGCCCTATGTTATTCATTTTCAATAATGAATTTGCTTCCTTGAACCTCCAATATACATATATAAATTAACTAACATTTCTAGTTTTATTGTTAGATTAGTTTTCACAATAATAATGGAATCAATAATGGAATCACACAGTGCGGAATAAACCTTACCCTATAAACGATCACCATAAATGAAATTCCATAAAACAGTACATGAACGAGTATGTAGCACGTTCTGTAGCACTACGAGGTTTTGGTGCATTTCAGTAAATGATAACAGCGACGTCGCCGTCGCGTGGAGTCGCGAACGTACCTTTAGTAATGATGACCTCTTGTTTGTTTGCACGCTCGTGCCCCAAAAGACGTCTGCGAGCAGACGCCGCACACGTAACCGTAAGTAGCGGTATTGCATGCATGTTGTAATCGTAATGACATACCGTGACGCACTTTTGTTATCATTTCCTGAGTGACCGAAGACCGTGTAGTGTAGCGGTCCGTTGTTAGCACTTTTATATCCATCAATTTTATACAAATATTAAGGCCGTAAGTAGCTGTAAATCACAAACTCGCTGTAAATCTACGCTGACCTGCCAATTCGAACGCTCCTATATGAAATGTTTACTTAGTGCCATGTTATTAGCGTTTTGTTCTTAAATAGTACGTGTTGGCTTTACTGCTTTTCTAATTAGTAATTCTCTAGTGAATATGAGTTTAAGTACCTACTTATATTCATTATGTGTATTGAGTAATGTACGAGTATAAAAAAACTATCAATAGGTTTTTACGCATTATGATTTCTCAGTGAGTTAATCTGTGTAAAGAAATACCTTAAGTGTATAAATTTTTCTATCGATAATTTAAAAATATCATATGTTTTAAAAAACTAAATATTATTTAGAAATTTTCGACGTCTGCATTTGTAACAATTCATTTGATGCTTCAAAATGCTTGGAATATTATATTAGTTTGTGATATTGCTATATAGAAGAGTAATTGATGTATAGACATAAAGACGGATTCATATAGTACTTATATAAAAATCATTAGCCATAATTAACTAGGATAGGAGGATAGGATTGTTCACTCGGTGTTTCGCTTTTGTCTACTTGCCCTATGAACCATATATATATTGTAAATTATATTATTATCAAATGTACTAGGGCTATCAGTTTTATATTTTTATAAGTATTATTTAGTTTTAGGGTAATGTAATTAGAAAATCGGTAAATTCATTGGCGATACAAAAAATTTTGAAAGAATGCAATTTGGTTAACAGAAGAGGAAAAGGAGCTGCAGGAGGCGAACGTGGGGGCCGTGGCCACCGGCTCGGGCTCCTACCTGTTCGGCGTGTCGGGCCGGCTCGCGTCGTGGGTGCGCGAGCTGTCTTCGCTGCGCTCGCGCGACGACGACGCGGCCGCCGAGCCGCTGCAGCCCGCCGGCCCGCCCGCCCCCGCGCCCGTGCCCGTCGCGCGCAAGGGTCCACCCAACGGCGTGCTGCGCGACCGCGCTGCCTCCACGCGCTGCTAGCCGCCGGCCGCCCTCCCCGCCCTCTCCCCGTCCGCGGGCGCACTATATCTACCTCAAGTCGATGCGTTCGGCTCTTCGAATCCTAGTTTTAAGCGTAGCTAGAAAATTTTTCGCCGCCATTGTTTATTTATTTCATACGTAACGTTCGCAGCGCGGCCGCGGGCTCGCTCCGCGCCGTCTTACACTCGAACGTCGACCGCCGACCGATCGATATACTTAATTAATGTAAAGAAATATTCTCTGCATTTATTGTACTAATGTATGGCACACCGAGTGTGCACCCGTGCAGAGGCGACGTTTTGTATAAAGTATGTTATGTAGTTAAAATTATTTCGATGAAATTAATGACGCGACGATACGTTGTACCCGTCGTCCGACCGTTCGTTTTCTTAAGAGGACAGTGATCGTTTGCTGGAACTGTGTTAAGTCGACGTGAATCCTATATAGTTTACCTCAGTAACATAGTTGTATCGATGTCATTTATGACGCAGCCTATTATTTATTAAGTTTACAGTGTAAGGTGTAAAGTGTGCATAGATTTATTGTAAGATTGTGTACAAATTATTTTTATTAATTTCTTTACCGACATCTCCTATGTCAGACGCGGCATGTTTTA
Source organism: Passova gellias (assembly GCA_018249975.1). Classification (NCBI taxonomy): domain Eukaryota; kingdom Metazoa; phylum Arthropoda; class Insecta; order Lepidoptera; family Hesperiidae; genus Passova; species Passova gellias. The sequence goes on along the minus strand of DWUN01002003.1, from coordinate 9,276 downwards.
TTGTTAAATTTGTCGATCAATTTGAATTTAAGCACATTCAACTGCAATAAGTCTCAAATTTCAAATTGGACCTGTCAGCGTTTATTCAATGTCGGAGATATGCTGCTTGTTTTCATCCCCCCTCCGGCCTCGCGCCGCCGCCCGCCCTGGCCCCCGACTTCGCCTTAATATGAGGTCAGACAAAACATTAGTAATCATTCATAATTCTAAGATCCTTATTTTGCTAGATTGAGAAGTTATGCTAAAAACAGTACAACGGCCGCTATTTTTATTGTTATTTATTATAGATGTATAAGTTTTGATATTTAGATTTTACGAAGAATCTCTGCATGAGTTAGTTATTTAATTATCATTGAATTATCGTAATTTAAAATGTAATGTTTTTGAATACTTATTTTATTACGCAACAGAGCAGCTGTTGTGAGAAAAATCATCGTACACCCATCGAAATAGGGACGCGAAACTATTTGTGCCTTTGAAACGACGAATCACGCGACACTCAGTATATCTCCGTTCATCTTTTTGCGTCTATTTATAATACTCATATTATCAGTTCAAGTTTACATGTAGCCACAATAGCGGGTACAACTGTTATGTGGGAGTACTGCATCGCATTGGATTCTATATGAAATTAATCGATTCATAAATATAAAAAGAAACTAAGATAAAATCTTTCACCCGTTTATTTAATTTATTTTCGTTGTGTTACAATGAAACAATTGCAGCAACATAAATATATACAACGATAATATTTCGATTATTATCTAGATATAGTATATATGTAAATACCTGCGCTGGATGGCCAATGCCTATCGTATTGCTGACGCCGGGCTTCAATTACGTGAACATGCCACGGATATATATCTAATGTATTTGATTGATGTTCGTTAATGAACTAGTGAAATGACACGCCATTGTTATTAGCGTTTCGGTGGAAAGGTTATGAACCTACCGAGTATCGCGATAGGTATTGCGGGTGACGTTTTAATGCGACTATAATAATTGAACATCTTCTGCGTCATGTATTTTTACTAGTTAGATGTTGTAAATTAATCAAGAACGTAGCACTTTTTACAGGATTAAAAATGTATTTTTTATAAACTGGATTTCGAATAACTTGTAACCTTTAATCGCGTCCCGATAGCGACGCACTATCCGTGTTCCGCGCGTGACCACTTACGACGGCTTTCATATATTTTCATAGATAAATCTTAAGTTAATCGTAAGGAAATTGTAATACTGTGTAACTATTAACGACGCGTATGGCTTCATAATAACGATCGTTTCATGTTTGTATAATAATACAATATTGATTTTGATACTCGTGAAAATTCAACTTTATGACCTTTACGATATTTATACCCTTGTCCCTTTTTAAGCGTAAATTTTATCTATTATTGAAGTCTGTTTTACGACAGTGTAATTTAGTGTTTGAAATTATAACTGAATTCGATATCCTTCATGTCCCCGTGTCCGTGACGTCATCGCCGCCATCGCCGCGGCACAAATAACCTCCCAACACTAGCGCCTTATTATCACGTATTACGTATTACATCCATTAACAAATTATGTATTACTACTACTATTACTAATAATAATAATAATAATTTATAACTACAACCAAAGTAAACCTTAATATGCAACAATCTTGAACATTGGATACTGCAAAAAATGCTGTACGTACATTATGTACCGATGCGGTGACGATCACTTTTACGATATTATGGTTTTAGGGTATAAACGAGTGCCTTCAGAAATCCAGCCTTCAGTGGAACGCAGGATTGTTGATTGTACGAGGAACATGACATAATTACAAATTTGGCATACTTTTATACACATGTTTGGTTTTAATTAAGGGTATAGTACAAAGTTGATTTTATTTCTTAATCGTAATTTTTGTTTACTTGTTTTTTTTTTTGTTGGAGTCTCTAATCGATATTTTGAATCTACGAAATATATAAGAATATAAGAAACGCATAACATTCGATATTGAAAGAATCGCTTCGTTCAAATTGACACCACGCTACGGACAAACTATAATACACGGAATATCGTGTCATTGTAAGGGCCCGAGGCACGTTGGATTAGTCTTAAAATGTTCAATTGCAAATTATTTTTCCAAAGTTTAATCCAAATATATCTTTTAATTTAGAGTTTTCATTATGCTTTTCGCTCGTTTCGAAAGTGATCATTTAAAATAAATTGTATCAAATCAAACCGGTTAGGTGTACAGATATTGAATATAAATAATGATTTAACTGTATTCAACCTAGATTTGTATATATTCATAAATTCGGAATTAACCTTGTTACATTTATTTTAATTGGATACGGATAACATTGCTGGCGTATATAGTTGTAATGGTGAAAATGAAAAGAACTTGTAATATCTACAAAATTGCCGACTTTCACACGTAATTGTAACTTCAGTGTATATTTTTTAATAAGAGTGCGAGTCTCCTAGAAAAATGCTTCCTTGCGGAGCGCGTGTTCCTCTGCCAACAAGCGCGCCGGGCCACTCCTACGTCACACGCCCATCTCTTGCTTTTTGGCTGAATTCGAAATATTTCAAAACTTTTCCTTACATCGTAAAATTAAGAGACCTCCTGTATGCATGGGTCAGTGACGCCCGGAGTGACCGAGGCGCAGTCTTGCACAACGTTGCCTCACACCGCGTTCCCCGCGGACATAACAATTTTTGATAAAACGTTCTCAATTTCATCAGTATTTACATTTTACGTTGACTACCACCCGGTCGGCCAGTCTGTTGCGACTAGTGATCACATGATATATTAACCATAGATTATTGACTGATTAAATAATTTCCAAATGATGTGTTCCTCGCGTGATTTGAGTGAGTGTTTATGTATATATAGTGTCGGGGTAGCGTTGTGCTATATGCTCAATTTAGATACAATTTCACCAAACAATTGAGATAGTGTATAATTTTTATATTTAATTTAATGAAAAGTACCTTATAATTTTAATATTTATATTAATAAAAAGTTTTGAAAGTTATTGATTTATTTCTTATCATTCGTCTAAATGTATCGAAAATCGAAAAGTACCTATTATTATAATTGGATATTTTCAATCAAAATCAAGGGACGTTAGTCTATATCCACTAACCACGGGTACCTAAATAATCTCGATATGGTGTCGACAGACTATAGTAACGGTCTTAGCGAGCAGAGCATCCGCCCAGGGCCTCTTGAAGGGCCTTCGCGGACCATAACTTGAATAGAAAAAAGTGAAAATTCAGAACTTTGTTCTATTCTTATAATTATTAGTTGCAACAAAATTAGTTTGGTATAAAATACGTTTTATATTAACGATATCAAAAATCTTGTTCAGAATAAAAAGCCATCGCACTACTATTTTTTTTTAAATATTTTATTTTAAAGTCATATTTATATATCTATCTTTTTTTCATTATCTTTCTGATTTTTGTGGCTACTAACTTCAGGGGTTTCCTAGGTATCCGTCCTGGTATTCTGCATGGACATAGCCTGTCTTTAGAAAATCGTCTCAATAAGCAGTACATTTTAAAGCAACCCCGTTCACCATTATGTTTTATCTTCTCTAAAGCATCTATATAGTAATTCGGTAACTCGTGTTCCAGTGCTCCAATGATGATCACTTCTTTATAGGTCCACGACGGCCACCGTTCCACTGGTATTGGATCATTGTCACCTCTAGGTAGAGGATTTACTCTTTGTATATATACTCTACAAGTGTAAGCATCCATGTGGGGTGTCATTACTTTAACATTACTCTCATAATATATTTTTTTGTGAATACCTTCTTGCCTTGAAAAATAAATAAGGCAAAGTTTTAACATTGAATTCAGCAACCTTAAGTTAGATATAATTCACATACTTATCCAGCGCCGCCATATTGTCCGAATGCAGGCGCCATATAGCACCCCAAACGTGTGCATTGGCCGTCGCTACAATAGTTGCGGTAGGGCCACCCCAAAACTTTGAATATCTTAAAAAATCTAATCTGTAATTCTAAAAAACGTTGTAAGTAAACATATAACAACTTCTTAATAGTTTTCATATGGGTTCAAACCAACTTACATCTAAACGGGCAATTGTTACAAATTCAGCAATAGGATTGTTCATGTGAATTCTAAAGGACCACAAATTGCTACCATATGCAAAATACAAAAAAGTATTAGGTTTGTATACTTCTGCTTTAAGCATTTCAAAGCAAAAACAATTTAATTTATAAAATAATGTTAATAGCTGTGAGAATTGCCTTTAAAATTTGACAAATTATATGACAGACTGAGTCATATGTCAAGGTTGGGTGAAAGAGCCATAAAATCTCAATAGAAGAATATAATGTCAGGTAAAATATCCAAATATATAATATGAAGCAAACATACCTACATACATACATTGTCATTTTATTACATTTTATATGATAAAATATTGAATATGAATAAAGATTTCTTAATGTTTAGTAAGAAAATTTACATATTTAATTTTGCTAAAATGTTCAATGGTGCGTCCTGTCCATTATGTGGGATTTGTTTGAGTTCCTCAATATACACCTTTGGTAAATTACACTCAATAGCGCCTTCTATAATGCACTTTAAATAACTCTTGGAAGGTTGTCTTTCAGGAGGCAGAAGCTCTCCGGGTCTCCTCACTTCGGGGTTGACAGTCTGTTGATAAGTGCGACACTCTACATTAGCTCCGTCTATGGTGTAAATATTTACAGTTTTAGGAAAGTACCAATTGCTGTCAACTCCTTCTTGCCTGCAGTAATAAAAAAATATTTTGCTTTATTGAAAAGCAAATTAGCCTACATGTTCAGTGGCTAGTAAATCGCAACTGCTAAGCCGAGGGTTATAGGTTCCATTCCCACCCCTGACAAGCATTTATTATGACCATGAGAGTTCATGCATCTGGATATAAAATTATCTATAAATAAGTATGCATTTGGATATTTTTTATACGTAGCTTATCAGCCTTTTGGTTACCATAGCACAGCCCTATCTAATTTGGGATAAGATAGCTGCATGTGAAGTTGCCTCAAGATACTACAATGTATTATAAACATAAAAAAACATAGAGGTCACATGATAAATTTCATATTCTGTACAAATAGGAATAAGGAGAAAAAATAGTGAATGTTTTGAAGAATAATTACTTGTCTAACGCTGGCATATCATTACAATGTAGTCTCCAAATTGCTCCCCACACATGATGGTTTTGTGTTGGAACAATTGTTGCCGCTGCTCCCCTCCAGTTGTCTGTATATCTCACGAAGTTTAGTTGATGACCCTACAAAATGATTACATTTGTATATTCCTACAGTTTTCATTTCTTATTAGGTACCATTAACAATAACAAGTATATGATATTTTTCTGTACACTGCAGTCATATAAGGTACCGTTGAAATCAATTAATAGTGTTAATAATATTTGGGGTAGTAAAAGTTGTCACATTTGTCTACTGTAAATATTGCTGTTATCATAAATATTAATATTGAGGAGTTAGCTTAGTTTTGTAATCATTCTTATTTTAGCTTTACATTGGTTTCACAGCATTCTCCTCATGGTGCCACCAATGTTATTTATATGCTCACAACAAGCAGTTTTCATTTTCAGTATTTATGAATATTAACAGATCGTAATCCACAATAAGAGTGATTATAATTCACATATCATAGATATTGCAGAGCTCAGAGATATAACAATCTGTTTACATTCAAGATAACATTCAAATCTTATGATTACCTTGAATCCGAAGCTAGAAAATGCAACCGAGACAGAACTTGAATAATGTGATATGGAGGCAAGATTTTTAGCTGTACAGTAATATTTCAATACCATCAAGATATACACCGAAAGATTTCTCTAATTACCTCAATCACTAGAACCACTAACATAATGAATCATTTTGAAGCCTGAGCCTATATGTATACTTATGTTCATAAAGCTGCAAATGGTTGGCCGGATGACATGTAGCAGAAATTCTACCTCATCTCCAAATTAAATTGGGGCCCCCCCTAACTTACAACATTATCAGCGACCAAATATTTTCCAACGTTAATCACAGGATTTTATATAATGGCGTTTCAGAAAAGAGATTATTTATCTTACATTATTACTCTTACTTACGTCGAGTTTTCCTATACCTAAAAATTCAGCTGAAGGGTTGTTGATATGTATTCTCCTCTTAAATAAATTGCTACCATAAGCAAAGTACAAAAAAGTATCTTTGACAAGATTATGCATATTATTTTTTAACTGGTTGCTGTTGCAAACATGAAATTAGGCTTAGACATAAACACTACTACTACAGAAATATACAAATTATTAATGATGAAAAGTTGTAGTTGTAATTGGCAGTTGACAGTTGACATTGATGTATCATTGATTAGTTCGTTATCAGTCTGAGAACCTCAATGTAGCAGCAATAGCAAACCTACATACAACATCACTCTTTTATACCGTTAAAAAATTAACTTTATTATTAACGGTAAATTACAAAAATGCAATTTTTTAAATTCAAATAACTAAAATGTAATTAACAGATTTTTAAATATCTTATCACATGGAATTATTCCATGATGCCACAGTAGGTAAACCTTTTAAGCAAAACTGTAACGAGCAAAATTGAACGTATTCATAATTTTTTATAGGTTCGTCGTTTTCCATTAACGTGTTGCAGAAGGACCCTTTTGCCCGCCGCACAATACTTTTTAATTACATACAATGGTTTAGTTAGTTTTTCAACCACAGGAAAAACATTGTAGGTTAAATTTTGCATTTGCAGATACCCAGGTTCCAGCACTTCAATATGAACCATCCCGCAAGTTTTCTATGCACAGAAAAGTTCGTAATAATATATTAGTGATTTTATAATATTGCATTATGTTGTATTAAGAGTTGGAAGTAATAGGTTTTATCGTTGTTTAAATGTAAATAACATATTTAATGTGATACATTGTGTGATAAAAAGAACAATTTTTTTTTTAAATAATTTATTCATCTGCTGTTTTAAAAACTTTAGCACTTCCATATTTTCCAATGCAATATTGTACTGTGGCATATATTTTCATTAATCTGCGTTCTACAGCTTTGTAATGTTCCTCAGTAGCCAATTTGGTTCCTTGAAATGCGGACAATAGTTTTATTGTTTCACTGAGATTACCCCCAGAGATCATTTCTAAATTATGCCACGTTGATGCAGAAATTCTGAAAGTTAATTAATGAAAACTTTATATAATAAAAGCATAAACCCAAATAGCTGTTACAAATATTCTCAATATAAATTATAATATCATTACTCATTGATATTTTACTGTAAGTTTCTTATTTTTTATTTCATGAAAACAATGTCCAAAAGCAAACAAAGACAGATTGTTGGATATTTTTAGTAAAAAGATGCAATTCTAAAACTAATTCAAAAAAATAGTAGAGATCACAATGTTATGAAATCAATATTATTATTAATAAATGTTTCATACCTTATAACTATAAAATATACCTTAAACGTTAATGACATTATTTTATTGTTGGAATATTAAACAGAAATATTACTTACATACAACACTGATAAAGTGGAGCCAAAATATCCAATTCATCCACCAAAGGGTTGCCTAAACCTTTTCCATTGTCTAGCAATACTATCTGATCTTTGTACACTTCATAACGATGTCGATCTCCATTTTGAATGAGGAAATCGAATATAGCAACATCTACTAAGTTAAGTAACCTCTTGGTTGTAAGAGAACCACTGACTTTTCTGAAAAATGTATATGATACATTTACAAAATAGAAAACATGTTTTAAATGTCAATTCCGAAAAATAGTGGCTTATAAAAACAATGCACTATGAAATGATTAACGCACAAGGAAACAACCTCAATAATAAAAAAGAATATACAAGTTCCTGTGGGACCAAGCTTTACCGGTTTTTAGCAACATCTTGTAGCACAGCCGGTAGTTCGGCAACTACTATCATGTATTTTTTGTTATGCTGACATATGAGATAACATAGTTAGTTAATATAATACAAGATTAAACAATATAATGTATATAATACTTGTTTATATTTAGTTTATTATTAGTACTTACTTACAAAATTCATTATCTATTTCCCATTCCATTTTCTTGTGAGTATATGATCGTCTCCATGGAGATTTGTGGATCCTGAACTGTTTGTCTAAGTACAAAATAGCCGCACCCTCAATCTTGCCATTGTTATCGGGGCAAATCGTTTCATTTATCTTACAATAAAAACATTTCCCATATATACACAATGATCCACTTTCTGTTAAAATAATAAAATGTAGTTTAGGTTGACTCTATCTACTCTATATGCAATGTATGTGTAGTTTTTAAGTTGCCTTCCGATCACAGTGTTGTTAGCAGAGATGTGTACTATTTCAACAAACATATTCTCAGTGGCAACAATATTACCAAATATCCTATTTATGATTACACTGTAATGACTATGTGGAGCAGTGACAAGATAGTTGCAGGTAGCATCAGGGAGATCTTATTAAAGTACTTAATTCACTTCAATAAGCTCATAATACTGTCTCTAAACAAAGTAAAATGCACAACAACAAAATAATCACCATTCTTAATCATAGTTTTTCGTAAGCCAAGTGTTGCCGAGGGAATAATCTCTTTATCTATATGTATATGCCTAATCACAGACGGCGGGATCCATTTGTAGTTAAGAACCATGGCCAAGTAGAATGCAAACACCTCAGAGTTATGACGGTCGAAGCCAGCGTAGATGTTGCCATTAACAACATGGTCCAGTTGGTACCTTTTAGGTTTGAAATATAATTTCTTGCTGCCCTGTAAGGTTATAAATTACATAATTAACATTTTGGTTCTTTTTGTTTATGTGTTTTATATTCGTGAGTAGCTTTTCCCGCAGCTTCGTCCGCATAGAATAGTGACTTCAGGCAGCATTTGAAGTATTTCAAAATAAATTATAGCCTATATGTTGCTATTAATTATAGCTATATAAAAAAAAAGGTTTCATCAAAATCAGTCCAGTAGTTTTTACGCGGAAGCCGGACAACAGAGAGACAGACAAAAATTTCAAAATATTTTTTTTTGGATTGTGTTACTTGTATGAAGACTCCTAGGGGTATTTTTTTCAGTTTTTGTTCAATGTACAGAATTGAACTCTTCTACAATTTTATTATATGTAAAGATATAGATATATAGATAGATATAGATATATAGATAGATATAGATAGATATAGATAGATATAGATATATAGATAGATATA
>DWUN01002002.1:0-14916 GCA_018249975.1 Passova gellias | reverse complement strand
CTAGTCTATATCTATATATATAATAAAACTGTAGAAGAGTTCAATTCTGTATATTGAATAAAAACTAAAAAAAATACCCCTAGGGGTCTTCATATAAGTAACACAAGTCAAAAATTTTGAAATTTTTGTTTGTCGGTCTGTTGTCCGGATTTAGCGCAAAAACTACTGAACGGATTCTGATGAAACCTTTTTGTTATATAGCTATTAGTCCTCGCCAACATATAGGCTATAATTTATTTTGACATAATACAACACCACACAATACACAATAATACACCAAATATTGCCCAAAGCCACTATTCCACGCGAACGAAGTCGCGGGCAAAAGCTAGTTTAAAATAAAGTAATTTGGGGGCACTAGGCAATAAGTGATTCTAAAAGTGGGTAGTACATCAAATAAGATATACATAATCAAAATATCGTTTAGCATATTGTTGTCAAATATAATATCTTTATTTGGCATCATTATAACAGTTATAGGGATTGGTAACTGTTAATCGTATTAGTGTTTACTCGCTCGCTTCACTGTGTACCAGAAAAAATCGATTTTGTACCAGAAAAAAATCGATTTTGTTTTGTTTAATGTAATAATTTCATAGTTCCAAGTCAATTCGATTATTCTAATCTCATTTTTGGACAACAGCAGTTATTTCGTGCTTTATTTATCCTACGGGAATAAGTGATTTTCCGCTGTTAAAGAACACATGGACTCATGGATTCCAGTTCAGCTCATATATATACCAAAAAACTGGAGTATCTGTCTGTAATATAAAAATAAATGCTTTTTAATCCATATGGAGAAACGGTACATATACCAAGATAAAATTTTTTATAACTTTTGTCTGTCTGTCTGTTACTTCCGGCTAATCTCAGGGACGGCGGTACAGATTTTGACGGGACTTTCACTTGCAGGTAGCTGACGTAACAACGAGTTACTTAGGCTTCTTTTATTTTTGAATTATGTAAAATTACGCGGAGGAAGTTAAAATAATTCCGACGCAATTACCCGCAACTTCGTCCGCCCCCCCAAGAATGTAATTATTAACGACATCACATTAGAAACCCCAAAAATAACATAACTTTACTATATAATGGATGTTATTATACATATAAACCTTGCTCTTGAATAACTCTAACTATTAAAACAAACCGCATCAAAATCCGTCGCGTAGTTTTAACAATCTAAGCACAGATAGGGACAGACAGCGGAAAGCGACTTTGTTTTATACCATGTGGTGATGATACTGCTTCTATTTCTTTATGTTTGGTACACATATCCTTACGGAGACTATAAATATTCTTTTTTTTTTATACTCTTTATTTTTTTTGGGATTTGGGTACACGTGTACAGGTCAATCCCATTGATCCTTGCACGATTAATAACAAAAACATCTTAAGCTAATAAACAAAACAGAGAAAAATACCTAACTTAACCTACACAATACAATAAGAACAAAAAAAGAATACCTAAATTGACATACACAACATTTTGGTACATATAATCATCTATCCACACCTCTAACTAGAAGAGATGCTTTGATGAATGCATATAACCTGTCTCGCCTGTTCAGACGCTGGCTCTGCAAGGACGCTCTGGATAGCGCCAACATCTAACATTTTCCCGGTAACATCTGAATTGCTATTGGCGTGCGATTTCGTAGTCGCCATGTCTGTGTCTCGTACGATAATTGCGTGGCAATGTTTGACGTGTTTCCTTTTGTTTTCCAGGGCACCTTCTCGCTGATAGTCGAAGCGTGGCACGACACGAACGAGACGTCGAGATCTGACGGTGAGTTGCACTGTAATGCGATTATGATAAAAGGGTCATGAAACATCGAAAAATTGTAAAATTCACCTCACGTCCGTCACGACTCGCTCACATCCAGGTTTCACTGTAATTCTGGGTGTTTATCGTGCATTTAACGGACAGTATGTATATTTGAATGCTTATATTATCATATCGTGGAAGACAAAAATGTTCCCATGGAGCGGGCGATTGGCGTTCGAGGCACGCGGCACGCGCGTGAGCCGCTTCGCAATGCACGCCGTATTCTAATAAACTCAGCCTTCTGTAGGACGAAAATTTAGTAGAAATGTTCTAATATATTCCGATGGCCGTTGACCGATACCTAGTCGAAATAACATAAAGGATCGTTCTCATCGGCTATTCGTTCGCGCGTGCACGAGCCCAGTTTCGTGTCGTTCACGATCGCATCATTAAAACGCGAGTTACAACAAAATTACCTATGCCATATGCACAAATAATTTTAGATTACAATCGTTTAGAGCGAATCGATCTTCGATTGAATCGATACGAGTTCGGCTCGCTTCGTTCGACGGTATCACGCGGAGCCTAAACGCCCAATAAAGAATCGACAGCTTTACCGCGCACATGCGACATGGCGTGCCGGAAAAAATGATTCCGAATGAATTGTGAACCGCGGCCCACCGTAAATACATCATCAAGATAATTCTCTGCGTGCATTCAAATTCATAAATCGTACCGCGGACGAATAAACACAAAAAGTACATTCACAAGAACAGCGAACGTGTATTGGATCGGACGCGAAATGCCCGATTCTTAATTAGATTTTCATCCCGCTGCCCTCTGACCGACATAATTACTACTCCTGACCGGGTAACAAAAACCGTCTGTGATTTACTCGAGAGATTTCGAGATACGGCGAGGTGTGGTGCGGGCCGGTTTATCGAAAATCATTAGCGTTCGAAGTGGATAGCTTAAGAGGACGGGTATATTTTTAATACGGCGCGGGAGCGATGGGCGGCGCCGGCGCACTACCGAGAAATGTTACCAACAGAAATCTAATCAACCATAATAACAGGTTACACGCACGCCGTTTGTGTTCACTCACTATGAACTCGCTGGCTAATGCCTAATTAAATCACATTCGATTTTTTTGTATCTAACACCGAACCGCAACCGAACGCAGCCGGTTCAGAGCGGACGGATTTCGATAATCATTACTCGCGCTGATAAAACGGTCCCCAACCCCGTCTGTTCGTTCGCGCAGATGACGTTGGCAAATCGTTAGCAATAGCGACACGCGTCTAAAGAATCCAATATGTCATAGATCAAAGTGATTGTTAAGTGAATTATTACCTACAGATCATAAAGAGATTCTTCTACCGAACAAACATCGTGTGACAATGCGATCGATGGATTGCAATTTCGATATGACCGCTCCGCTTCTTCAACGAAATCTTTTGTGTAGCGCCCGAGGCGACCGAGCCCCACCTGGACCGCGCTAACGGATCGACGCATTGTTTACCCGGACCTAAAAAAAGTACGTCCGTGGAAGTTAATTTTTAGTTTACACTCCGTCCATCGTCATCGTGGGGCTTGAAATGGATAAAAAATCACGGAAGACGGTGCGGAAGGCTCAATTTATGATATAGCAGGCGTTCGGTGGCCAGGAAGCGTCGTCGACAGATGCTAAGCACATGCCGCCGGTTAATAGGTGGGCACGGTCGCCGTCTCGCCCCGCACGGTTTGTTCACTGCGTACGGGCCGCGCCGTTTACGATTATTGCACTGTCTCGATTTACACCTCCATATAGGCGAAACGAGAATAGGAGCGTGTGAAAAGACAGCAATGATAACAGATTCGTGGAGGCAATTACGCGTCTGGGCCGCGCGAGACGCCGCGGGCCGCGCTACCGCACGCCGGCACACGGTATGCGCTGAGATGCATTACCGATACAGTTATGTTGTGACGGGCCCTTATCTCGTTATCCGCTCGCGCATTATTAGCCAATTCATTATGCACCGGCACTAGCCCGATCCTCGGTCTCCTAGCTCTCTCCGCGTCTCCTAGCGTTAATTGCCTTTCGCAAAACTTAAGCCGGCTCCGCTAACGAATTTATTACGCAACGCCACCGTGTACATTAATTCGCCGCGCGAAACTATAATAAATGTATTCTATAAAAAATACAATAGTATATTAAATGTTTCGAAGCGCTAACGACGTGCGAAATGTCTTAAGTAACGTTCACCGTAACGTTTCATTTATATAAAATCATTTTCGGACAATGTTAAAAAAACAATTGGATGCGTTGTTTATCTAGCGTGGGGCGTGACCGCGAGCGCGCCTCACAAATTGAAATACACGTCGAGCATAAGAAGTGGACAGTTTTATAAACAAAAGAGAACGTAGTTTGTGTGCACTGTCCATTGATGAAACGCCGTTTCTCACAGCGCCGGCGGCTACGACCCGTTCTGTTCGACGAGTCCCCGGATCAATAAACCTTTATTAACGATTAAATACTAGAACTAATTCGAAGTTTAAATTTAATTTTCATCTTAGCATACGCCGCTGTCGCTGCACAATTAGACTGACGTCGCTCGACTTGAAGCTAGACGTCAATCTAGGTACGTTAATGGTGGAGGGCTCGCGTCCGGTCGAGCCGGTCGGTCGTCAGCGGAAGCTGCTCCCGGTTCGCCGAAAATCGCGTTCGAAACATCCCGAAATCGACTCCGATACCGGCCCGCTCAAATTATCGGTTATTCCGCTATCTTTTGTTTTTATCGTTCGTTTATATCGCTTCTCGTTTATTTGTAGTGACCTCTGGTTCCGTAATTACACAGTACCCGAGGCTGCGGCGGCGTGGCACGTACAAAATCGCCGCGTCCTTCTTTAAATGTGTTATTTATTTGTGAATCGAAACTACATTAATAGTCGACAGACGTTACACCTTCATTTAATATCGTTACGATGTTTTATTATAATGAGTGTAATTTCGTGTGGATAGCGCGGTGCGGTGCGGTGCGGTGCGGGGCGTGCCGGGAGCGGCTCGATTCGGTTCATTGTGCGTCGTGTGTAGACAACGAAAACCTCCTAAGTAATTTTCCTACAAATTGGTTACGATTCGAATGATTAGGGTCGCAACGAGCGCGCAAATATCGTGAATTACTTTTGACGTTCAAAAGTGAGATGATCGTTAAAAGTGTCGATTGTTTTCTATTTGAGCGTTTGTTATGATAACATGCGGATGATATAATCGGCTCGCTTTGTGGTAACGGTCATATTTCGCGCGACGGGCAGCCCTAGCGCACCTGAGCTCGCTTGCCATAATTCTCCGCGCGCACTCGAGCTAAATTGCAACTCGCTCTCCGTTCCCACACATCATTTTTCTAATTCACTCCGAACTCTGCACTCCGCTTCGATAACATTTCTCTGGAACCGTAGCTATCGTGTTACTTAATGCCGCCCGCAACATCGTACTATTATTTAATGAAGATTTTAAAACTGTTGCTATTTTTAACTCCGGCATTCCCGAATATATGAATGACATCACAAAAAAGTTATATTTTCGACATCGTGGTCTTTGAAATGTTTCCTAGTAGAATATATAGAATAGATTTGATCGCAAAAAGGTTTTATAAAATTTACGTTTGCTATATTTTCGACATCATTAATGGTGTTTGAAATTTTTCCTTATTACAACATTGCAATATGTAAGACCATGCGACTACGGACAAAGAAAGTGTGCCAGCGGTGTCGTACCTTGCCACTCCCATTCGCTGGCGTTTATCTGAAAACAGCAATTTTCGATTTCCATAAGAACGGAACGCGGAATGCATCGATGTCCAATATATTATTTTCGTTGGCCGACTAACTTGGGTACGCACGCGTTTTATCATTTAGATTTACTGCACTGATACCATCGGTCGGTGTGAGCTTACCACGTTGAATTGTGTGCCCTGTACGCTATTCCGGCACCGAGCTCATCGGGTTCGTTCATCGCTGGCATAACTTTGACTTATTATGCATCATCGACATATCATTCGTTTACCAAAAGCCGTTACGATATCACTACATAGTACACAACGAAGTAGCTTCCCGCTGTATGCCCTTATGTTTGCTTAGATCTTTAAAACTACGACACGGATTTTGATGCGGTTTTTTTTAATAGATAGAGTGATTCAAGAGGAAGGCTTATATGTAAAATAACATCCATTATATAGTAGAGAAATACTGCTATTTTTGAGTTTTCTAATGTGATGTCGTAAATAATTGCATTTTTTGCGGCGAGAGCGAGACAAAGTGCGGGCAAAAGCTAGCTAGTATCGTATACATTAAAGCGATCAAAATACTTTTCGGTGTTCAATAGTAGTAGGTGCGTGTTGTAAACAAAGGCCCGAAACTCTCAGATCGAGATAACCCGCATCTCATTACTCCATATCCTTTATCACTGACACCCAACAAAGAACAATCGTATCGGAATGCCATACGCCACGAAATTAGTCGGGATCGAACGTTTTATGTGCCTTTTAATTTTGTTTCGCGTCTGGTTTAATTTTATCTGCTGTCGGGATTACCGGCTTAGGAATGTAACGTCGGGCGTGGCAAAAAGAATAAAAGATTGTTATACACGGAGTGAAATAAATAAAGTTAGTAACTGGTCGACGTCGAACGTTCCCAGCGTCGAGTCCCAGCTCGGCGCTTACGTCGTTTTGATGAATCGAGTTGCCATGTTTTTGTTTCGTAGAGCAGGAAACGTTGCAGCTTGTAAGTTGTCATAAGAAAACTTTTTACGCAACAGTGCAGTGCTGTGTTCGCGATATTTATCGGCACCCATTCATACTATAACAATTCGGTATGCGGTTAAAAACTATTCATCAATCACCCAACGGGCGCCGACGAACCAAAATAGTGAATCACGTTTTGAACAATGAAATCTCACGTTTGAACGCGGGCGTCAAACGCCGGTAACAGGTCAATTTACTCGCGAGCCCTTTCTTTCCCACGCTGATAAAACAGATACGCTCTTTTACTTAATCAAATTGAATTGTGTTTTATCCTTTTCTCGATTTGAATCTCGTTACGATCGTATTCCCGTATAACCTCATTAATCTATTCTTTCGTTTAATAGCACCGAAATATCCTTAATTCATTTTACACGGTACAATAATAGCATTCAATGGAATTATGAGTGCGTAGGTTTTTTTTCATTTCAATATCCGAATGTATTTTTTGTCTATTCCAAGGTCTTCAGTTTTATCCGATTATTTGAGTTCTTCGCGGCGTGTTGTAATAGACGATGTTTTTTTCAGACACGTTGATTGCGCGGATGACGAAGCAGAGTATAGCTGACGTCGGCGGGCCCTGGGTGGAGGAGGAACAGCGATGGGGAGGCCCTGGCGGGGCGCACCTGAGGCTCTCGTACCGGGTCACCTGCGCCGCCCACTACTACGGTCCGGGCTGCGAGGTGCTCTGCAGGCCGAGGGACGACGCGTTCGGACATTACACATGTTCGGCCACCGGCGAGATCGTGTGCAAGCCTGGATGGACGGGAGACTATTGCTCGAAACGTAAGTTTATTTAAAGCTTAACAAAAAATAACATAATCTTCTCGTCAAACGTTGTGAACGCTATACTGCTCCTGTATATGAAATGAGATTGAATGTAATGAATCTTTTTATTAAAACTAAAGCCATCAAAGATTTTAAGTGAGAAGCGTCCATTAAACGATACGCTACGAATTGTTTCGTAACAAACCTCGTACGGGCCGCGTAACATCCTGGGATAATTTTAATAGTCCACTAAATTCCCTCTTCCTCATTAAAATTAGATGTGACAATTTTTGGGCCAACATCCTCTCTCCGCCAATTTAGTCTGACCTTTCGGCGCTAGCGTCCTGGTCACGCTCAACTAGCCTGACTCATCGGGGTCAAGGGACCAGCCCTGTAAATACTATTGACCTAGGAATCCGCATCACTTCAACCGTCTAAACGCTAGTGTCTTTATGAGTATTATTCGGTACGATAGTAGCATAGATTAAAATATTATTACAATTATTAAGTAGGTAAGTAGCTTTTATTTTTTGTATGTTTCTCACACATCGTATGCGTCAACAACAGCCTGTAGGTAACCGTGTCATACTTACGTACGTAGTCATTTTTTGTCACGATTTGCGCATAGTAACGACCTTAATTATCAAAATGTGCTCGTCACCCGCTTCGATCGCGACATTTTCCCATCAATATCTCATGATACTGAAAACAAAGTAAATATATGTACATACTAAATAAAAGGTCATTGACTTTGTCCGAATATTATCACTCGATTGTCTATTGTTAACTGGCGTAAGAATCTTAAGAATGGCGTTTTGAACTATGGCATTTTTATTAGTTATTGTCTCGCCCAAGAAAATAAGTTTCACGTTGTTATAATTATTTCTTATTACCGCATGTTCAGTGACCGGTATGTTAGTTACATTTGAATTTGTAGATCCCTATCTATCCGTCGTAAAAGTTTATTGCGCGGAGCAATAAACCGAATTGACGAAATTTTATATTCGCCGCCGACGGTTTAAAGGGTGAACGCGGTCATACGGGAACGTTATGCATGCACTCACATAGTGGCACCGATTAAAAAGCGGATAAGTAATGAATTATTTATAAAAATGAAGAAATATCGACGCGGTGGCTCCTTAACTGCCCTCTATTAAAAAGAAATGCGGAGCAAAGACGTGATCGTTCTTTGAATATGTTCATTGAATTTGAAATCGCTTCATACGTATAATTTCCGTTTAACACGGGGTATGCGCTTCGCTTCGGTCTCGTTCGCTCTCGCGGTGCTTCGTATTGGATCATCTCGTTCCTTCATAAACCCGAGCGCAGCCTGGACGGTGGATGAATGAGTGACAAAACAATATTCGTAGGGCGCGTCACATAGCTTACCGCGAGCGTGCGACCGTCCGTGTGGTCTGTTTGCTTTCGAATGCCGCTGGTCTGTAAACAAAGACAGCGGAGATGGCCGTCGCATCATTAGCGACATTCATCAATGTCCGTTCACTTTTTATTATAGACAACGTCGAAGAGCAATTAATTTGTCGTATCGAGAACCCGTCCAATCGCCCCCAAAATATTAGCCTCAAGATAACCACGATAATGAAAACTCCGGGTTGCGAAGACAACCCATCACGATTGGATTGGATTGGATAGTGCCCAGTTCTACCATTACCATGTATCGGAACGCGTAGATTTGCAATTTTCATGAATCGCGATACGGCGGATGGCTGCCAATAAAAAAAAAAAGCATCTAAACGTTTCAAACGTCATTACGAGGTTCTGACGTATGTTAAACGCATCGCGTCTCGTATTGTAAAACAAAGCGGTGCGTCTCGAGATGCATTGTGGCGGGCGGATGTCGCGTCGCAATCTCGGCAGCCCCACCTGCCGCCGCGTTCCCACACTCCGGCGCCGCAAAAAAACGCGCCCGACAGAGACGGACTACCTCGCGCCGCGTAGAGCGCGCTCTCGCTCGCGCGCCAGGGCTGCCCGCCCGCCGACTATGCGTCCCTAGTCGCTCTGCGCGACGGGATAACCACGAAATCACAATTTTCTGGTAAAAGTAAACACAGACAGTTGCGGTGGCGTTCTGTTACCGAAATATGCCAACTATTCGTGATCGGACAAAATCGATCGTCACCTCCAATGTATCCAGTATAAAATTTTAGTCCTGTTAGAGTTTAAGAGACCCAAACTTTGAAGTAGCGAGCGCGTATAAAACCCCGCCAACCCTATCCTTCGAGTTTGTATTGGCGATTACGAAAATGTAAAAGCGAGAGAAGCGGCCATAATGAAATGAAAACAACGCTACGCTCGCACACACTCGCACGGCGCAGCGCGGGCCGCTACACAAGCGCCGCGGACCGGGTCAAAAACACCTTTAAACGAGAACCGAACGCCAATCGAAATAAACTTTGTTCTTGACCGTGTCACGGCGCTCGGCTCGCATCTGCCGAACGGTATCTGGCCTTCTGGGAAAGCTTAACGATCCCGAAAACTTATTCGCATGTCCCGACAACATTATCTCCGGCGTCCAGCTCTCGATCATAATGATAGGGTAAACATCGCGAGAGAACCCCCCTCGCGGCCGCTCAATTTCGCCTAATTGTCGACGAGAGTGGAGTTCTCACGAATATTACCTTCTGTATTGAATCGCGAATCCCACGCGCACCTAATTTCCGCCTCGAATAGAAGCAGATGTCGAACGGAGATGTTCAATATTTGCCGACTCCGGCACACGTGTGCGGCGTCATCTGAACGCGCTTTTTGTCAATGCCCCGCTTCTGGAAGAGGCCGGCCGCGACCCGACTGTGGGACCTCGGCTGGTCGCAATGCGGTATCCGGTCAGCCTGACATTAGAAATCGATATGGTTCGTGTTCATTGATAATAATTAATAGCCCCGCGGAGGAGCGCCGAAACATTCGCCCCGCGGTTTTCGGAGTCCACTTACGGCCTATTATTAGTTCTGGAGTGTAATTTTTACGACTCCCGTTTTACCTACCGGTCGAGGGTCAAGATAAGGTTCCTCGAGAGTGAGTGCATTGAAGTGGATAGTGCTACAAGCGACGGGCCGACACTCGAAAGTCTTTCTTTGATCTTCCTTTGTCGAGCCGACAAGTGGCGCCTCGTGTTCCTGTAATTCATTACGTACCCTATAAAGTTTTATTATACAATCGTAATTGCCGTACGTAGGTCAAGAGAATAGATCGATTCGATCGTTTCAAATTTACCGGGCGAAAGTGTGAACCGCGCGATGTGAAAGCGTATTACGATTTTTCAATTTCATCTGCAATCGCCGTATCGCAGTAGACTCGGCTAAAGCTGCCGATTTAGCCGAGCGAATAGTAAGCCGATTTGCCGACTTCCGAGCAACTTTCGGGTTCAATTGAAACCTATACGAGGCGGAGAGTGCGCCGGGCCGGCTAATCTCCTTTATTACATCCCGCCGCGTTTAAGCTCGGCGAGTCCGCGGAGATAGACGCCACGACACCGCTTCCGCGTTCAATATTTAGGACGCGGCCGCCCGACTTATATTTGCATTCGGATAGGGAATTACGAGCAAAATGGCGTCTAAGTGTTTTTCTAGCGAGTTAGGGGAATAGTAACGGTCGACCGACGGTTAGGCTCCCAGCGCTATCTGCCCCCTTTGTATTCGCTCCGATAACTTGCCCATGCGCACCCAACCGATACGACGCCGCGGCGCACTTCTCATTTCAAAACACAATTTTTTTTCTTTCAACTGGCATACATTGCGCCGTTGCCTTTTGTTATTTACGTATTCGTGTACACTCGCACCGCAATGGACGCGTAGCGAGTCGTATGAGCCGCCGTATCTGTTTACGCGGTCACGCCGTGGCACGGTAAGGTTTGCCGCGTACAGAACGTAAATCACAAAGTTAACGATGCGCACATATTACGTACGAGCCACGAGTCGTATGTAAAGTTTCTGCTTTTTATAATAAATTGCGTTACCGTTTCTAGTAATTTCTAATATCGTATCAAACGGGTGCTATACGTTGGACATATTAAGAGTGAGCCGATATTTCAAAAGTTATTTTTTAATAATCGATTTGAAGCAATAATCCGTATGGAGGATGTTGTTATAGTTGCGAGCGAAGATAAATGGCCGCAGCGCGTGACCTCGCCCCCGGACGAGACGCTAACGAACCTCTCTCTTTGTTGCGCCGTGTCCTTTGCAGCGAGCCTCCGCAGGCTCCTAAAGTAAACGCAAATCCGAGTGTAACATGAAAATTGGTCAGACACTCGTTGGAAAAAATCAACGCTCTCTTCCCATTGTAAAATCCTTTGTCTTTGCGATGCGCTAACGAACCTATTCCTTTTGTTGCAGCGCGATGCCTGCCAGGCTGCGACGCGGAGCACGGCCACTGCCTCAAGCCCGACCAATGCATGTGAGTATCCACTTCGCACCATTGTGCTAAACGCTCAACGGTGCCTCCCTCCGAGGCTCACTAAATCATTCATCCTCCTCATTGTTCCCGACGCGAGGAATGACAGGCATTTTAGTCCCTTGTTATCACGTCGTATTCTTACTGAATTGTGTTTTTTTAATTCCAGTTGTCATTCGGGCTGGGTGGGCGAGCTGTGCGACCAGTGCGAGCGGCATCCGGGCTGCGTGCACGGCACCTGCTCGAAGCCCTGGGACTGCATATGCGAGGAGGGCTGGGGCGGGCTCTTTTGTAACCAAGATCTCAACTACTGCACCAACCATCGTCCCTGCAGAAACGGCGGGACGTGCCACAACACCGGCCAGGGCAGCTACACGTGCGTGTGCCCCCCGGAGTACACGGGGCTCAATTGCGAGAAATCACTACATTCCTGCGCCGTCCGATCGTGTCTCAACGGCGGCGCCTGCGTCCCGGACGAGGGCGGCGAGCTGTCCTGCGCGTGTCCCTCGGGCTACGAGGGCGCCCGGTGCGAAACACGACGGCTGACCTGCGCCGACCGGCCGTGCAGGAACGGCGGCGGCTGCGAGCCGCGGCCCTCCGGCTACGCGTGCCTGTGCCCTCCCGGCTACGCGGGCGGCGACTGCGGCGTGGAGGCCGACCCGTGCGCCGCCAATCCCTGCCGGAACGGGGCGACGTGCACGCGGGCCGGGGACGGCTTCCGGTGCTCCTGCAAACAAGGGTTCCGAGGCAACCGCTGCGAGATCGATATCGACGACTGCGCGGGCGTCGTGTGCGAGCACGGGGGCACGTGCGTCGACCTGGTGAACGGCCAGCGGTGCCAGTGCGCCCCCGGCTTCCTGGGTCCCCGATGCGAAACGAGAGTGGACCTGTGCCTCGCGAAGCCCTGCGCCAACGGGGGCGAGTGCCTCGTTCTGGACAACGACTACGAATGCCGCTGCCGGTCGGGGTTCGCCGGCAAGGACTGCAGCGTGGACGTGGACGAGTGCGCGTCCTCGCCGTGCCGGAACGGGGGCTCCTGCCGGGACCGCGTGGACGGATACCACTGCAACTGCCCGGGCGGCTGGGGCGGGAAGTCGTGCACGGTGTCGCTGGCCGACTTCGCCTCTAAACCGACCGGCGGCCACCTGCGGCGCGTCGGCGACGAGGCCCCGGGCGGGGAGGAGGGCGCGCTGGCGGCGCGTCACGTGGCTCTCATCGCGGCGCTGTCGGCGGCGGCGGCGTGCGCGCTGGTGGCGGCGGGCGCGGCGGCGTGCGTGCGGCGGCGGCGCAAGCGCGCGCGCCGGGCCGCCGACGCGGAGGCGCGCGCGCAGAACGCGGCCAACGCGGGCGGCGGCGGCCGCGTCATCCGAAACACGTGGGGCAAGTGCGAGGCGCCGGCGCCCGAGTGCCAGAACGCGCACAACGCCGCGGCCGAAGAGTGCAAGCGCAAGACGCTCAACACGGAGAGCGCGGCGCGCCTGCTGGCCGCGCTCGACCCGCGCCTCTCGCGTCTCTCCGCAGACTCCGCCTACTGCGCCAACAGGTCAGTGTGCCACCCCCGTCTATCATTCCTTACTGTAACTTTCACTACGAATAAAATTAATTACTTATAATTTCAACAAATTGTGTATTTTTGTAATTCGACTAACATATTTTTATTTCATTTTTACAGCGATACGTCGCTAGTGAAACGAGCGCTAGAGGGCGGCGGGGTGTACGTGCTAGACGACCACTGCCTGCCGCCGACGTTCGCGACGCAAGTGTAGTGCATAGGGACGCGACAATGGACTCGTAACTTATTTATTCACAACGGACGCTCGTGCGAACCAGGCTGTGCGCCGCGTGTAAATATAGCGTAAAGTGTAAAGTGACCCCTGTATAGACGGCTAGTTGTAAGCGTTCGGATGTATTTATTTGAGCGATTCGTACGCCCTGTAAATAGTAATGGCGGTGCGGATCGCCCTCTCCCGCCCCCGACCGGCCAGCGTCGCCCGGCCTTCGCGCGCTCCGCCCTCGCGCCCGATCTCACCTCCACGTGGGCGGCGCCGCCCACGTGGAGGTCGGCAGTCGGACGCGGGCGCTGGACACGACCGGCAGCGGAGCGGACGTTCCGATAAGACTGAAAGGGCTAGCGATCGCGCGTCCGGGAGTCCGGGAGTCCGGGAGTCCGGGAGTCCGGGAGTCCGGGTGTCCGGCGGCCGGGCGAGGACCGCGCTGCCGGGGGGCGAGTGGACTGCGGTCCACTGTCTGCGATCTCTGTAGGTAGCGGTGCGGAGCGGCCGCGCGGCCTCGGTCCGCCGCGCGCGCCGCCTCGTGGAGCGGCGCCGACCGGCCGGGGACCCCCTCGCGCCTCCTCGGACCCGAGCATACTTAACTAAATTGCGATTCAACACGATAGTATTCCGTACGAAGATTGTAAAATGAGATCTCCCGGCCGACGTCGGCATCGATTCTATGAATTCACACCACACTGTCCTTCTCTTAGACTCGCACCAGTATAGAAGCCAAACCGTGCGTAAAATAAGATTTTAGACTAATTTATGAAAACGCAAGTGATGCGTTCATCATCTTTGATTTTGTTTTTTTTTTGTGATTGACTAATTATTGTCATTTGTTCCTATGATTATTATGATTGATAGTGAAACTGTATCCGTTTAAAATCGTGTTCTGGTTTTCTTGAAAATCGACATTGATTTTTCCACATCTTTCGCTTCATTTCTTGCCGGGATGTAGACCGGAAGGCTCCCCGACGTTCCTGCGATTGTCTGAGCGCCTCTCCTACCGCCTCTCTGTCGTTGTAGCACTTAGAGGTCGTAGAAGTCGCGCTCGGAATTTACAAATGATAACATCGCGCACGTAATTAGTCCATAGGTTAAAAAATAAATTGAGTACTTATAAGAAACAAAATGTCGAAACCTAAGTCATTGTGTATAAAAAACTATTAAGTTGTAGTGATGTAAGTATATTCTCCATTACTTTCGTAAGAGTACTGTGACAATATGAGTGTAATTAGGCAACATAGGACGCGATAATGCAGGTTGTTTTAACTTATTTATTTTAATAGGTACAGTGGCCGAACGCCGGCCTGCGCGCCGGCCGAGGGCCGTCTTGTGAAATAATTTATGTAAAATTACCGTTTTATAAACATTTGTAGATATTATTTGGTAAGTGATAGTGTTACCTCTTATGTTGCCT
>DWUN01002001.1:0-14916 GCA_018249975.1 Passova gellias | reverse complement strand
GTCACAATAAGCATTTTGCTTATACACCGGTCATTTTGACTGGCTGTAGGTATACATAAAATATGGTAAATCTAGTGTTAAACAGAAAGTAATGCTTTCTGATCAGTATTAGCATTATTCGGTAGTAATGGATACACTAAGTTGTCGGACACTTCGATTGGCAGTAAATTCAGGACTTAACCAAATGAGGATAAATGGCAGAACTCATTCCAATGCGCTTTCGGAATCATTGTCACACCTATTGTTAAGTACCCGATTAAAGAGATAGAAACATTGATATGAAACTGGCTGGCCGCGTTTGCGAGCGATATCCGGTAAAACTTCCGTTCTATATTTGAATATTGTAAATCAGAATTCAAATTATTATTGTAATAATAATAGATTCAAATTATTATTCTCCGTTCTATATTTAAATATTTGTAAATCTAAATTAAAATTATTAACCGCACTAAACAGTTTAGGTGCGCCAGTACCGTAGGTATAATGCAGAGGGCGCCTTTCTCCAACACTACCACTTATTACGCAACGTTCTTGCCTGAAGATACAAGGTCGACTTCTACTATTACACAAAAGGCAATTACTGGCCTCTAGTCGAGTGGTTAGTCACTGTATGCATAACCGGAGGTCGTGGGTTCGATTCCCACCCAACATTTGTGTGCTGAGCACATTTGTTTGATCTATGTCTGGGTGTAGTTAAAATATCTATATAAGTATTATATTGTATTTATCACCTGTTCGGTTACCATAACATGGACTTCAATTGCCTAATTTGGAATCAGATAGCCGTGCGTAGGATTGCCCCAATTATTATTATTATTATTCATGTAAATTGCGTTTTAAATTTCATCACAAACAACAATAACATACCATCACGCCAGTTGTAAAGGGGTAGGCAGAAACCACCGAGCGCCAAATATCTCTATCCCTGCACACCTGACGTGCTTCGTCTAATAATAATAATTATTATAATCATTATCTAATAATTCGTATTCGTCTGTGTTCGAAATGTCCTGTAAAACATTGAGTAACTGCCGGATTGACGAATGAAAAACACATTCAGATATATATAATATTTATTAAATAAAACATTACTTTTAATAACTATAACAGTGTTATATTAACTATTTATTACGTAAAGCGGACTACATAGAATAAGATCAAAGTATAATTATATTTTATATCGTTTAAGGCTGAGGAGAATCCATCGTAGAACCGTTATGGATGTATTGACTTCGATGGAATCAAAGCAAAAAAATTCACACCCGTATTATGTTTAATGAAACGTTTATTTTTTGCATATCATAAGGGCCATCCATAAATTACGACACATGAATTTCATGATTTTCGGCAGTTTTCCAAAAAAAAAGTTGTAATAATCAGATATAAAATATTATATTATGAAAAAATGTGAAGTCACAAAATTTGTGACCCCTCACGTCTCCTTAATGTGACGAAATGTATGGATGGCTCCTTACTTATACACAAGCCAATATTTACTCACAGATTTCAATCTATCTATTAAAAATTTTCCTTTGAAGACGTCGAGGTCAATGAACTGACAGCCTGCCAGCGACACTATTCATGTTTTCAAAAGCGCGCGCGTACCGGGCTTGACTTCCATCATTTTAGCTAGGCGGCAATAAGCCGATCAATTAATATCACTAATGGAAATTACGTTCGTTTTTTTAGATCAACCTTCATGGGTGTTAACCATGTCCCAAGCCCCCTCCACAATCCGAATTTTTCTAACGTTCTAAGTTCAAAAACTGTCTAAACCTTTGTTAGGTTTCTTAGCTCATGGATGAAACCGCATATTCACAATTGCAGTGACGGATGGCTCATTGCACTAATCATCTAGTCTCTAAAGAAGCCGTACATCGCTAAATCACTAGTAAAATTTGTACATACTGTCACACAAGTCGCTTTGTTGCATGTTACATTGATTTGTTTGCAAAACGGTTCATCGGTAGGTTGGTATTCGATAACGTAGATTAAGCCAGTGTCCTACGTGAGCGATTTCGTTGCGAACGCGAAGCGGTACGACGCGATTTTTTCACGCGAACGTGACGCGGCGGCGGTTGTCATGTACCGTCAGTGTTGTCAGTCGATCGCGTTTGTATCTTGTAAACAATGTCGGATATTGAGCTTTCAATTAACACTATACAGGAACGTCCAATACTGTGGGATAAACGAAATGAAAGTGATCACAACAGGTTATTATCGCTCTGTGTGTTGCCATGAACCTGACAGAAGGCGGCCGCGGAGCGGTTCGCGCGCACGTAGCACAGAACCGTCGCATCGGTTTGAATTCGCGTGTCGCCGCAACGAATCGCTTCGCAATTGTGCTCGCCTTGAATCGCCTACGTAGGACATAACCTAACTTTTAGTGTACCTTTAGTGATTAGTTTCGTTAATCGATTCGTTTATTAGACATAACTTATATTAGTTATTTATTGTATACAGCAGGAAAGACACTCATTTGACAACTGCGTACCATGAAAGTGACCATTATAATACACAATACATTATCATCTGATATAACTATATTAAATATAAAATATTCAGGACCTCAGCAAGTCCGAGCGCTTATTATAAAATATTTCGAAATTTTTTAATAAGTATTAATAGAAATGTGTTATTTACATATAAAGAAATGACACCCTTGTAATGACGCGTATTTATAGCTGGCAACACTGTTGACGCGTCTGGTGGCGTTCAGGCCCGTGGCAACAATGACCCCTTACCATTAAATGGCCCGTCTGTTCGTTTGTCAAGACTTTTGTCTTGTAACGAAGTCTTTGGAAAATGCAAAATTCTACTATTGTTAATTTTAAATTTCAATCTATGATGCAAATAAAACTACAATGTCATGTTCTGCTACAATATGGACACAATTCATCAAACGTGAATAATTATTTGCATGAGTTTAATGTTAAAGAAAAAATATTTCTTTATGATTTTATACAATTAAATTACAATTAAAGACCAGTAAACGTAATATACTGTCACGGGCTATCGTTTCTTAAACTAGAATAAGAAAATCTCCATATACTGTTTAAAAATTACAACCTACATACACATAAAGTTATGTAATGCTACTGCTCCATCGGCGGTCTAACGTATCGGATGACGTCATAATCAGCTGCATGGCAGCAACGTCTCACTGTTGGGCTCATTCTGTTCGACATAACCTAGAAACAATAAAACCTAGAACCCTCTAAGGAAAGGCGAATATATTTGATCTTAGTATGTGTGGACATTTTAGTTAGAACGCAACGGTTCCATAAGCCAAATGAGACCATAGACATATCCAAAATGCTGCTTCTGAAATGCAATTCATAAACAACGACGCCCAGCTGCGTAGCGCATTGTGAGCCGTCATCGTTAACATTAACGCCAGCAATACTGACCTCATTCACCGCGTTCCACATGTACGTTGTTCCAGGTGAAGCAGTAGCAAATAAGTAACAATGAAAAATAATTTCAAATCCTCCATTACTATAAAATTTGTTTTTTCATGGAATATATATATTCCGTTATACATTTCAATAGACGATCAAAATTGAATTCTACTTAAACATACGGCTTGGTAGGTGATGTAATAAATAATTCTCGAAAATTTCACTAAAATTCAAACGCAATACACTAAAACGTTTTTCTAAAACTACATCTACTTATATAATAATTGATCTCAACATACATATATAATCAAAATTATATTTTAATATCATTATTAACAATTAAAATATCGAGTGTTGCCAACGCTAAAAGAAATATTTTTATTCTCATACGAATTACACTGCAAAATTATACAAACGAATTTACAGTACTAGAGGCAGACGACAAATGGAAATTAGGTACTCTCACAGAAAGAAGTCATCCGTCATAGGATTCTGACAATACATACATAGACAAGTACATTCTCAACAAGCATAGATAACTCCTGGCTACACAAACGTCAAACAAGGTAGCTAAAACTTCGTTTACACTATAAAATTATATGAAGGTTAGACAGGTGCATAATATATTGAGTTAACGAAAGAGACCAATATATAATTACGATATGCGTGTAAAAGAAATAGCTGCAATTCCAAACGACGCTGTATTTAACGTTATCAGTGGCAATTCTATGACACATCAGTTGGCACGGGTCAGTCACCACAACGGAGGGAATACGTACAGGAATTTACACCACGATGCTCCATTGCTTGGTGGAGACGGGTTCTATTGCAATCCCTTTATGTAGGAGACTACTGGTAGTTTAATGTGGGTGATGTAACATTAGACCGTTCATCTAAAATCTAAACACCTAACACCTATTTAACTGCCTAATGTTGATTATCTAGTCGGATCCAAGCTTAATAGTCTTAAAGGAATGTCTTGATGAACAAACGAACAACGGATACAAGGCAGCGTAATGAATGTATTCTAAATTCAAATTACCGTTATTCATTTCAAACTTCAAAATGAATTTTCAAATTACTTTTGGCATACAAACTATTTTTAACGCTTAAATGGCTTTGTTACTACTCACATTTGAAACATCATCTGTTTAAAATCCATACAGATCAAAAACATTTTGAAGATGAAACAAAAACGGTACACACTCGTTGCTCTACACTGGGATTGACCGTTATAAATGTCATGGACTCTCCATATAAAACAAATAAAGTATGCCCGTCACCAAAAAAGATATACATATAAATTCACCGGACAGCTATCGAGAATCAAACCTGGATTCCCCTACGCGACTGACATGTGCCAAATGGTTTCACAGATCAGTGACATATGAACAAACTTACACATTTATCATTATTATATTGATTTATTATCACTTAGCTTATGTTATTCCTTCGAGAGAGATAGTGCAGTTTCGGTTTGTAGAGATCAGAGGTGTCGTACCGCTGTATTTTGTTTCTCTGTGGCGTTTTGATTTTTCCATTAGGCGTTGGCGTAAGGACCGTCGTTTCCTTATTGTTCTGTTCATAGTTCTCCACCGATTTGTCGCTTGACGGACTGTTCGGTTGATCTGAAAAAGGATTTAAGAAACATTAATGATTTTCGTAACGTTTATGACACAATTGTTAATGAACAAAGTGTTGCCACGTACTATCGACTAATCGAGATGCGACTGTAGAATGGTGCCAGTGACAGCTGTCATAGATAATTTTTAATGAAATAGAATGCACTATTCTCTATGCATATTAGTGTTATTATTATATACGTAGATGGACATACTAGTCGCCTGAATCTCGTGAAATGATTAAATATTAAGACAAGTACTAAGTTGGTTAGGAAAAAGTAAAAGTAGTTAATAAGAATTCGTTGGTGGGTATTTATTAGTAAGTGCGAAATGGTACTGTTAGTAATATTAATCCAATTACTACTCTTTAGTGTAAGTGCAGCTAGTATTTGTTAGTGACCCTATCAGAGGTTGATCACCTGCACTGCTACTCTTGAGGACAGAGATGGTCATCTCTATACACATGGATCAGCAATCACACGCTTTAGACCGAAATACACAATGTTGTAAAACAACTGCTTCACGGCAGAAGTGTGGCGGTTAGTGGAAATTCATACCGAATAAAACAGAATCGTTTTAAAATATGATTTATTTCATTCTCGTTGGTAAATGTAATATTCTTGCGCTACTTACCAGCTTTACGAGGCTTTGGCAAGCCAACCCTTCGAGCCCTTCCTAGATACTTGGACCGAGTGCTGTTCTGCAAGGCGCTCGGCGGTTCTTCGCTCTCTGAAAATTATTCAGAGTGAGTAGTTTTCATGTAAGGATAAAGATATTTGGATTTCGGATTTCTCTGTCAACCTCGTCAAGGACCTGGCCTGATGGCATAATTTTTTTTTTTTAATATCACTGTATCACATGGATTACCCGTAACAGTACAGGCCAAAGGATCAGCGTCTTGTCTTATAACAAATAGGAAAAGTATTGTTTCTGGAGATAAGACAACTCACCCTGTGTAGTGGAGGTGATTTGATCTGATGTGCTGGTTTTCCGTATTTTCTTCGGCGTGAGAACTGGTCTGTTATTGTTCACTGTCGTCTCCGCATCATTAATCTTTCTCTTAAGATTAGTCTCTTCACTGTCAATGTTGCACTCTGTGATGTAATCGATTTTCGGCATATCGTTCACCGAATCATTGGACAGTGCGTTGCCGAGAATTATCTCCATAATCTGTTGTCTGGACGCGTTACTCATCATTTCGTTTATTTTCGCGTCATAATCGCTCGACAGGTCGAAGGAACATTCGGATTTGGCCGGACTGAGCACTGTCGGTCTCGATGCTTTCAAATCCATCTCCAATTCGTTCGCGGCTACCTCAAATTCATTGTTATCGAAAGGCAATGACAGTTCTGAAGCCACATTGACGTTTTTCACAATACTCTTGGTTTTAGGTAATTTCAAATGTCCATTTTTATGGTAATTCACTATTTTATAACTGCCGATCGTGTCCAATACTTCCTTCACTATACTTTCCTCGTAAGTGTCGCAGTTGATTAGGTATATTTTGTTATTGGCAAGTGTTTCCATATATGTTTTCAAAAATTCACTGAATGTATCTCTTTGCGACTGAGCCGTATTTTTTTCGGCCACAGAAAAATATTTCAGTTCCTGTTCGTCAAGTGGTAAATCTGTTTCATTCACGTCTTTTATATTTTTACTAAAGGTATTGTTATTGTTCAAAAGATTGTCAACATCATTAGGATTTTTGTCATGATTATTTATATCTAAATTGTTACAATTTTCAAGTTTGTCCATAACAGTGTTTTGCGTTTCCTCACTCTCCGACAGTTCTTCTGCGATGACAGTAATTTCGAAGTATTCCGTGCCTTTCTCCTTGTCCACTTCAGAGTTATCTTCTTCAACATCTGAATTTATTTCATGTATAGAATATGTATCGTCATTGTTATATTTTGTCCCAGAATCGTCTTCTATTACAATTACTTCTTTAATTTCTTGTCCGACGTCAGGTACTCGAACTTCGGCGATGTTATTTGTATCAACAACGTCCTCATCTGTTATTATGGTAATTATTTCTGTGTCTTCTGCTGATTCTATTTCTCCACTAGCTTCCGTTTCTTGAATTTCACTACCTTGCATTGTTTCCTCGTCACAATCTTTTGAATCGTTGCTTACCGTAAGGTTAGATATCTCCGAATTAATATCAGTTATATCCTCAATTTTTTGCGCATTAATGACAGCCAATAGCGCATTTGTTGGATTTGAAATCCTAATACTTTCGTCGCGTTTCGCGGGAACATCGCAATTAATAGAATTATTTTGTAACACTTGTTCATTATTAATGACACAAGCAAACTCTAGTTCTGGGCCCGGAATACTTGAGTAAACTTGGCTTAAACTGGGTCTAACATTCGCCTGGAATTCCAAAAGTAACGCAGCTTCTTGGTTCATTCGTTTCTGTTCTTCGTCTAAAAATCGACGCATTTTCATCAATTTTTTTGCTTCTTCTAAATTTGCGGCAATCTTTGGCTTTTTAAGCGTTACGTCTGGAACAAACGGCAAACGAGGCGGCGAAGCCATAGGAAGCTCCAATCGGGTATCAATTCTTACGATCGGTTTCGGCTGAACTACATCTGCTTTTGATTTCATAGTTTCTTGTGCAACATGATCCTTATCGCTAGGACTAGTCGAGTCTCCGCTCGGAGACGTGTTATCTGATTTAGAACAACTACCTTTGCTGTCTTTCTGACTTGTAGACGATTTTGAACTGGACGGATTTTGAGAACCTTTCGAAGACGAACTGCCGTCGTTAGAATCTCTATCTGTTGAACGTCTGTTAAAGTTGCCCCTGCCCGAATGACTGTAATGATCATCAATTTCTTTTTTACTTTTTTTCTCTTTATCCTTTTCACTTTGTTTTGAAGAACTCTTACTGCTACTACTCTTTCTATCTTTCTCGGACCGATGGGAACTTGATCTTGAATCTTTAGAAGATCTGTCTTTTGAGTTTTTTTCTGAAACTTTTTCAGATATTTTCTCCGACTTTTCTCTGTGGCTTGAAGACGAGGACGATTTTTTCTCGTCAGGATGTTTGCTTGAATGTCGTTGATTAGAACTAGAACTTTTGTGGGATTTCGAATCTTTGTGACTAGAAGATCTGTGAGAACTTCTGTGTTTAGAAGATTCCCTTTCTTTTTTATCGGAATCTTTTCTGCCACTTCTGTCACTTGATCTGTCTTTGTGACTCGATTTTGATTTGTGATCACCTTTTGACGACTTTTTATCTTGCCTGCTACTATCCCTGGAACTAGATACTTTTGAATCTGATCTCTTATCTTTACTGCTCGAATTCTTACTAGAATCTCTAGATCGATGAGAGCTTTTATGATAGGGCTTTTTATCCTCGGCTTTACGTTCTTTTTTATTTTCATCCATACTCTGATCCTCTATAACTTTTACCTCTAAATTTACTTTACTGTTAGCGTCACTCTCATAGTCGATTTGCAAATTATTACTATTTGAGCTGTCATCGTAAAGAGGAGTATTATAATTATTGATATTCATTTGATTGTTGAATTGATATGATAAACTAATTTGTTCTTTATCTTTTTTCTCAATTTTAACTGCATCTGGAATATTCTCTGGAGTCTTAACGTCTATTGCAAATCTAAATGTGCTTGGCTCCAACTTATCACCGGTTTTATTATCTGTCGAATCATGTTCGAATGCTTGTTGAGCGTCGCATGAGTTTTCATTGTTAAAATTTCTGATAGGCGTCAGCGGAGACATATTCCTTCTAATAGAACTGTCAGAACTAGATTCATCTTCGTCACTATTCAGATTCCTAAAATACTCCTCTTTCGCATCTTTATGTATTTCATCAGGTAGCGGAATATCTGTAGATGCAATTTCTTTTGGTAATTCAATTTTTTCTAAATTAACTTTTGGTGGCGTGTCTTGAGGCGATGGAATATTTTCAGGTTTAATTTCATCAGTGGGTAGAGGAATACTATTTTTATCATTATCAGAATCGACTGGACTCGTAGTCATACTACTCACTTTGGTAACTAATTCAGTTTCAGTTTTTTCAATTTCTAAACTTTGGGAAACAGTAACATTGTCTTCTTTCGGTTCAACTTTAGGTGATTCTTCTTGATCAATTTCCATTTTCGATTCATCAGTATATGTTGTATCCATATCCACAGACTCATTTTTGTCCTCATTGCTTTTCACTGACCCGGGACTTACGGCTTCTAGATCTGTCGGAAGAAGATCCTCAATTTTTTCATTTGAAATCTCAGTGGTAGACACAGTTTTCTTTCTTGTGATTCCTAAGTAATTGTATACCAAATCTTCCACTTGTGGAATGAAGACGGATGCCACTTTTGGATTCACAACTTGATCTACAATTCTCTCAACACCTTGCTCTAAGTAATTACCACTGAAAAAGAGGTTAGAAATATTTAAGACCGATATTTATATTTAAGTGGCATATTGCATTTAACTGAATCATTTAAATAAAAGAAAAGAGCGAAGTTTTTTTACTCTTTTTTATGTGAGTTTAAGTAGCTCAAGGTATTTATACATTAAATTCATCACCACAACAGT
Source organism: Passova gellias (assembly GCA_018249975.1). Classification (NCBI taxonomy): domain Eukaryota; kingdom Metazoa; phylum Arthropoda; class Insecta; order Lepidoptera; family Hesperiidae; genus Passova; species Passova gellias. The sequence goes on along the minus strand of DWUN01002001.1, from coordinate 5,327 downwards.
ATCTGAAAAGTATTCCAATAAAAAAACTCTTGAACCGCTAAGTCTTTCCTTTCATGTGAACATAACTTATACAATACCAGAATTTAACTGGTATTCGCTATTAACAATTTTATTTAACCTTTTATTGGTGCATTGCTAGCAACGGGTCTCCACTCATAGGAGAAGGAGGATTTAAGGCCTTAGTCTAACGCCCTGGCCAAGTGCAGATTTCCGTTCTGCGGTGTATGAAGGCTTGATTATAAGTGTTATAACATAGTCTAAGGTTTGCAGGTTTACTCACAATGTTTTTCTTCACCATTATAACAGGTGGTTATTACATTTCAAGTCGTAAACTGCACGAAAGATGTCAGAGATGCATGCCAGGATTTAAATCCAAATCCCCCTGAGTGGGATGCTGAATTTCAAATAACTAGGCTACCGTTGCTTATTAATAACACAAATACCTACGAATAAATAAATATGCATACGGAATGGTGCTTTATTGTCCACTTACTCTAGTATATGTTTCCTGAGTTTCTCCCGCAGCTGGTTCTTGTTGAGGTCGGGTTGCCAGCACTGTCGCGACAGGAAAGTTGACACAGATGATTCCACACGCTGTCTCAGATTCTGATATGCCGGTCTTGTATCCACATCGGCTATACAGTCTTTGCGGAACTGAGAATGACAATCGACCATTATATATCTCGCTATAGGTCAATGAAAATTTCATACTGTTTTATTGTGATGTGATAAGAGAGTAACAAATGACCATGTTTGCGATAAATCATAAATAGGACTATAAGACTATTTGATTTAAACACTTTATGCGTATTAAAAGTAAACAGATAAGCAGACACAGTAGCATACGGGTATAATTATCTTATCTCAAATTAAACCAATATAAGGTAAAACACCTTATATCGGTTTGATACTATGTTGTACTTGTATGCTGTAATGCCCTTATTTGTAATTTACAAGACATTCTCAATGTGTCTGCCAGTCGTATTATCGAAATTATAAATAATAAATCAATGTTACATACTCAAATAATACCTAATTAGATGTTGGGAATGCCACAGATAAAATTATCCTTGTAGACTGTATAAATGGATATGTTATTTTGTACAAAATTGTTTATCTACTACAAGCGGCACAGAATTACAATTAAGAAGAAGTCACAAATGTAACTAATATTGTAATAATCATATAACATGAAGTAAATACTAATATTCATTATTATGTATGCCATCGTTATGGTCACGGCCAGACTGATTGTACTCCATAGTAATACAGATAATATATTACCAGTAAATAAGTGAAAGGAAAATGTACATAGATTAAAACATTTGTGACAGAAATTAAATCTGTCACCCTGGAAACTAACTAATTGTAGACATATATAATTCAAATTCATATAATTATTCACACAAAGTCTGTAAGGATGGAGATATTTTTAAATCGATGGTTTCCGCCTCAACCTTTAGGGACCTAGTGTGATAGCATAATAATAATAGTATTCGTATTACTTCATATTCATACTGGTTTATTCATTATAAAAAATAAATGTTGCTGTAAATGTTAAACCGGTTACCATAACATCGACATTTGATAGCCTAATTTATAATTATCAGATCACCATTAGTTGGATTATCTCAATCATGGTTATTATTAACAGTCAGTTTACTAGTATGGAGTGGTAGCAATACAAGTATTTGATCTCAGATATATTACTTGCAATGACAGAGTGGTAGGTATTAATGGGTCACAAGAACCAATAAGCAATATGTGTTCCAGATTCCAGTTTATGATTCCATAAACAAATATCCTAATAATCTAAATAGAAACCAATAATTTGAATTTGGAATGTAATGAGTATAAAAGCCAATTTGGTTAACATCTACTGTAATTTTAGTTTATATGTTTGAAGATTGAATATTATCTTCATTACACATGACCTTGTATTAACCTAGTTGACATAAAATACTTTTAGCCCATTCATATAGCAAAGCAAAACATGTTAAAGTATTTTAAAGCGTATCTCTTGAATACAAAATTAAATAAAGAATGTGGTTGTAACTTTGTCAATGTTAGAAAGTAAGCATCATGGCTACCACAATGGATTAGTTACATTGACACTAATCTTTGTAAATATTGGATCTTATTATTCAATAAAACATGGTTCTAGAACGGACACTGTTAAAGATATTTAAAATGATCGAGTTAATTTTAATACCGTATTTTACGGCATTTGTAAGATACTTAATAAAAAAAACTATTTATGTATGATAATTTTTTTTAGAGCTAGCAGTTATTAACCAATAAAATTCATCTAATTACAAGTGTATAATACAATTTTTAAAACATACCTGGTCAAAAATTCCTTTTGATTTCAATTCGTAAACTAATTGATCCACCAGTCTCGGATCACCCGGCATATATTGTAAATGAGCCATTATTACAATGTAATTGTCACATAAAGTTAACCTATATTTATCAAAAGTTTTTCAAATAAATTTATTAAAAGAAACAAAATAAAAAACTTATTTTAATTCAACATTCGACGATATAACTATGCAATATTGACAGTTTTAATTCCTGTGATTTTTTTGTGATTGACGTTTTGATTATCACTTCTATAGTTTCAAGTAAAGTAATTCATATAAAAAACTTAGCAATTATGTTATTTTTTATTTCATGACATTTGTAAACTATACTCAGTGTATTATTTTATTAGATTTACCATTATATTATATTTATGCAATGACCATAATCTTATAAGGAATATAAAAAGAAGGCTGAATGATATTATAACTTTGTATCTATGTCTACAACATAACTTAAAAAAATTACTGTCAACTATTTCAACTTTTCAAGTAGGAACATTTTAATACGATTATCTAGATCTAGAGCGAACTTTTAAAATCTTTATGAACAGAATCAAAGCTCAGAATATAAGTAGCAAAGATGAATATTAATATAGAAAACAGCGAAGACTACACAAAATTACAAAACAACATAGGCTTTAGAGAAAAGTTGGAAAATCGTGCTACAGGTATGTTAAATTATTTAAAATACTTACGTTGGATATAATCCTTCCAAGTTTGATTAGACATCTGTTGTTATTTGAACTATATTGACATTTAATCGTCTAAAATTGGACGTATGGCTATATTACTGTCAGCTGTCAACCTATATATGCCTCAATGTTTTCAACCTGTTAATCTGAGAAATTATTGATATTTTGTTAAATAAAGTCATAATATTGAATAAAAATGAACAAATTAGCCTCGTGTACAATAAAAGAGATACATAAAGCATATAGAGAAAAACTGCTAACGCCTACAAGTTACGTGGATTTGTGTCTACAGGAAGCTAAACAGAAAAGCGAATTGAACGCCTTTATAACATTAACGGAAGATGTAGCGGAAGATCAAAGCGTGGAAAGTGAGAAACGCGTCTATATAGACAAACAGATGAGGCCTTTGGATGGAATAACCATTGCTGTTAAGGATAATTTTTGCACGAAAAACATACTGACCACTTGTGCTTCGAAAATGCTTGAACATTTCATACCAACTTACGATGCGACCGTGTATTCGAAATTAATACAGTCGGGAGCGTGTCTTATTGGCAAATCGAACTTGGACGAGTTCGCGATGGGGGCGGGTACCATTGATTCAATATTTGGGCCAACGCGAAATCCGTGGTGCTATGGGAGTGAATGGCGGATCGCTGGAGGAAGCTCGGGCGGCAGCGCGGTCGCCGTCAGCACAGGATCTTGTGTGGCCGGCATCGGTTCAGACACCGGCGGCTCCACAAGGAATCCAGCCGCTCTATGTGGAGTCGTTGGCCTCAAACCGACCTACGGACTTGTGTCCAGATACGGCTTGATACCGTTGGTCAACTCGATGGATGTACCGGGAATCCTAACCAGAACAGTCGAGGATGCTGCAAATATATTAAACTGTATTGCTGGACCAGACGACTTAGACTCTACGACTGTCAAACGAGAATTCAAACCCGTCACTGTCGATGATAGTTTTGACATGTCCAAAATAAAAATTGGCATTCCCAAGGAGTATCATTGTCAGGGTATGGACGTAGAAGTCATAGACACTTGGAGACATGTAGCGGATTTGCTGGAGAATGAAAAAGCCCAAGTTAAATCAGTTTCACTACCTCACACCTCAGTGTCCATAGCAGTGTACTCCATTCTTAATCAATGCGAAGTGGCCAGTAACATGTCCAGATATGACGGTTTGGAGTACGGTCTGAGAACGGAGGCAGATTATTCAACAGAGGAATTGTATGCATCATCACGATGCAAGGGCTTCAACAACGTCGTCCGATCAAGAATATTTGCCGGCAACTACTTCTTACTAACTCGGAACTACGATAAATACTTTGTTAAAGCTCTCAAATTGCGGAGACTGATTTCTGATGATTTCAAGAACATTTTCATGGGTAGAGATAGGGTGGATTTGCTTTTAACTCCCACAACATTGTCAGATGCGCCGCTGTTTAGAGATTTCTCATCGAGGCACAACAGGGATCAATGTGCATTCCAAGATTATTGCACACAGCCGGCCAATATGGCTGGTATTCCGGCAATTTCCATACCAATTTGCTTATCGAGGAATAAACTGCCACTATCATTACAACTGATGGGACCGAATTTTTCTGAGGAATTGTTGATAAATGTTGCGAGAAGAATTGAAAATCTTGTCAATTTCCCAAGCTTAGAAGATGCCAAGTGATATGTTATTATATAAATACAACTAGTATAGTATTTATTAATAAATGAATTATAATTATCGGATATGTGTAATTAATAAATATACATTGAACTGTCAGCCATACACACGGCCGGGAGCAAGTTACCTTTTTTTTGTTGACCAGGGAAATATGCACACTCACAGTTAAAGCTTGGGATATGTAGGCTTTCTAACAATTAAATACCCCTAGTATTTCTTCAAAATACGTCTTAACAATTCAAATGTGAAAAGTGCCTTTCTTTATGATAATATTGTTTAATTTTCTTAACAATTAGCATTTTTAAAATAATAAATTAAATGTGAAAGTCTAATGATCTCAACCATGACATGAAATTCCATCTGGGTCTTTGGCTTCTCAATTAGTTGCAGTGGATTACATTAAGCAGACTTGATTGACATACTTGCCTACAAACAGACCGGATTCATTTTATATCTTAACTAGCTGACCCGTCAAACGTTCTGCCATATAAATTATAACAGCATTTCTCTACTATATAATGTGTAGTTTATTTTACATATAAACCTTCCTCTTGAATCACTCTATTTATTAAAACAAACCGCATCAAAATCAGT